>BMAV01022905.1:0-68147 GCA_019973955.1 Trichonephila inaurata madagascariensis
TGTTTTTATTTGGTTGTTTCTTTTGTTTTCTGTTTACGGGGTTACTGGGGCATCCTGAAAAATTAGCTGGATGAGGCCCACCGCAGTTTGCGCATTTAGCTGGGGACTTAGTGGATTTCTTGCAATCTGCGGTGAGATGGCTGCCACTACATTTCAAGCATTTCGGTGCTCTGTTACAGAGACGGGAGTGATGATAGAACTCCTGACAGCGATAACACTGAGGAGGCATAGATGAGCCCTTTAAAGGTTCTATCACGACACGGAAAAACCCAATATTCGTGATGTGGAAAATTTGTTTATTTTCCTCACTGCGTTTCAGGACTACCAAAAAAAGTGGCATGTTTGTATTCGTTTTTCTATTCCGCAGAATAGAAATGTGGCTGGGTTCGAACCCAAAGCCCTTGTGTTCTGTGGCTATCTCCTTTTGATCGTAATCAGTGGGTAGTCCACGAATTACAGCTTTTAGCTGCTTGTTGTCAGTCATCTCGAAAGTATGAGACCTCATCTTTTTTGTCTCTAGATATGACTGGAGCTTACGATGCTCAAGAAAGGTTTTAGGGAAAACTTTGGGGAAAGCCTTTTAGTCTTACGCCTGTAAATCAACGATACTTTACAACAAGTTATATCTACTAGGATAAAATTCGTTAAGCACTTTATAGTCTGCAAAACTTGGTGTAACGTCGTCAGTAGTTAGCAAACAAGAAAATTTGTCACAGCCTCATTTTAAAATTAAAACAGTATTTAATAGCTTCATATGTTACTAAAAAGTCCAATAAATATGCCAAGCCGGGCGGACAGTCTATTTCACTGGAGTTCGATCTTTATTCCGAAAGGCACTAGCTATTCCCTTTTCTTTTCAGAGCTCCTACCCAGTTTTCTCCTTCCAGGGCTCTACATCAAGTTTTCCATTCAGGGCTCGATCTCCGTCTCACTCCAGGGCTCTCCAAGTTTTTCCTCTCCGTCCCTTTCTCCTCAAAATTAACCCCTTTTAAACACCAGGGCGGGTCCACAACACGCCCCTCGTCTTCCTCATTGGCAGGCCAAAAAAAAAGGTCTGCCCTCGTCCCCGGGCCACATTCGTCTCCCATTTGTGCGGCAAACACAAAAATATTCCTCGTCTGTCTGGAATCTAAGGGCGCCATAATTCTCATCCAACTTCTGAAACTCCCATTCATCACACCACCTGGGCCTTATAACCCCATTCTCTCGGTACCGGCTTTCATACAGGCTTCGCCTATACGTCAACCTATTGTCACCGGCTCTCTTTAGATATTGTAACTTCCAGAATGGATGTCGGCTTTTGTCCGAGGTCAGACAATACACAATGACCCCATAGCCACGTGTTCTTGTCACCCAACGTCTGTTTGGGGGCCATAAAACTTCACATGAATAGATGGGTGAGGTTCATCCCAATCGAAAACGTCACATTGGGGATTTTTTTTTAATAGAGATCCACTTTCAAAGATCAAAAGTTATGCAATATTAAAAAAATTAATTGAAATGTAAATTTAAAACATGTTTTGCCTACAATGATTCGGGGAAAAAAAATTAAACCATTTATTTAGATACAAGCTATTTAAAGATTGATAGCTATTGAAATATTTGTTAAATATATCTATGATATAAAGACTAATTTTAAAGAATGCGACAAATTATCAGTTTTTGACGAAATAAAAAAATTATCCAGCCATAACACTACATTTAGATATTTTACCTTTAGAAAAATCCACTTAAGTTGAGATTTTATTATGCTATTCATGCTGGTAGAAAATGTGTTTCGCTTTTTTTGTCCTGTACCGTAATGTTAAATGGGCTTTGCCTTCACGTATTAAAACATAAAAGAAAGTATTCACGGAATATTTTGAAATTTTTAAAAAACACTATATTGTTAACAGAGGTATACGAGTTATAATATTGCAAATTTCCCATGGAAATTGGGTCGTTTTTCTGTCTGAAAATGTGCTTCGCGTTTTGTTAGAGCTCTAACTTTTACCGAAAACAGCCTTAACGCAAATCATTTGGTTCTTGAATTCTCATGGAATTTAGGGGCTTGTAAACATGCTTTCGTTGACGTTGAATTCCAACTTAAATTTACATCAAAATAATGATAGAGATATCCTAAAGGAATCATTAAGTTTGTCATTTGAGATTTATTAGGTCTTAAAAAAGACTGATGATTTTATTGACGAACGCTCTAGTATTGATCGTGATTTGAATGACCCCCCGTCTCCCTCTTCAGAAAAGACATTGTATCTTATCCTGGAAGGCTTTCCCCAAAGCGATAGCATAGATTTTATTTATAACGGTAGATCAAGAAGCTGACAATAAATCACTATTTCCTCTAATGACCCATTCATTGTAATTTTCTAGCCACTATTGCACTCTGGTCAATCGGCTTGGCACTAATGTTCCTTAAATGTCTTCTTTTTAGGGAGCTTTTAAGTCTTTTGTTTCTCGGCATATTTCTCTTTATGGATTTCCAGTTTTCTTTTTAAGTGGAAATCAATTAAATCAGCGTTTAAAAAGAAAGTTTTTTAAGGTTCATGCGCTAATATATTAATCTCGTAATTTTGTTGTCAACATTATAGAGCAACGTGTACAAATAAAAATCCAAATAAATATCGTGGTGATTCGGATAGATTTTAATTATAGTGCATACGCATCATTTTATCTTTAAGTAATAGTAGGAAAATAGTTCCCCCAATGCTATTTTTTAATAACAAATCACAAGATTAAATTGGATTACACCAGTGCTTCTCAAAGTTTCAATACTTGCGACCCAATTTTCAATCATTTTTATCACGCCGCCCCCCCCCTCCTCTTACAATAACAATATATTGAATGTAACAGTATAATGTACTTTGACGCTAAAACTACAAAACTATCTTAATTATGAACCAGTCAAATTATCAAGATAAATATTATATTTTGTGTACATGTTACTTTCAAATAATAGATATTTTAAGAAAGTTATTTTTATAAGTAATAGATATTTTAAGTAAATTACATATACTTTTAAGTAATAAGAAACGCATTATGTTGCTTTTCTTTTTTAATTTTTAAATTGGAACAGATAACAACGAAAGTGTAACGTGTATTTTTCTTATGTCAGAATGTATTTTGTTTTTCTTCCTTTAAGTCAATTTTTATAACTTTTTAAAATAACCTTTTATTCTCGATTTTTTTATATGCTTGCGCACCCCTCGTAGGGTTATCACGTCCCCCTAAGGGGGCGCGCCCCACAGTTTGAGAAACACTGGATTACACACATAAAATTTACTCTCATATACATATATCCTTAAAATAATTTCAAAATTAAAATTGTCCGAATTTTTTTTTAATGAAATAAGAGTTGAAAAATGACTACTTTTACCAATCATGAAATTAAATTTAAAGATCGTTAGTAGTAGACAAAGAATAATTTTTGTCACCAAAGAGCTGTGTTACGTACAGCTTTGATACAAAGAGTGAATAACAACGTGGCACTATTCAGCTACTCGAGGGCTTTTGGCGACGGACCTCGTCATTTTGAATCATGGTCGACAAGAACGACACCCGAGCTGGCACCCTTTCTCCTAGCTTCCACACCATTGGGAGGACGTTTGAGCATCGACAAATTTAATGTGCATCGTCTCCCACACGGCGGGTCTTCAGGGGTACTAGTCTCGAACTTAAGACGCCGGCTACGTGTAAGTTACCTTGACCACTACCGCGGCCACAAAAATAAATCACAAGTAATATCTGGTGGCGATTTCTTGTTTTCAAAACTTTTACATCACGCTAGGTGAGAAATTTGAGCATGCGAATTTGGTTCATACCAAGAATGCAATACTTTCCACGTCATTTGTTCCGTACTGTAGTTAGTTTCATTGGATTAAAGGTTACATTTAGCCAAGCTACCCTCAAACACTCGTTAATTTACAAAATAAAGTGCATCTGTCTAAGACAAAACTGAACTTAACCCCATGCTAGATTGATTGATTGAATATTAACGTCGCACTGTTCAGCTACACAAGGGCTTTTGGCGACGGACCACGTAATTTTGAACCATGGTCAAGTGACGTGGACGACACCTGAGCTGGCACCCCCCTCTCCCATCTACCACACCAACGGGATGACGTTTCAGCTCTCGACAGATTTAACGTGCATCGCTGCCCTAGACGGCGGGTCTTTAGAGGTACTGGGCTCGAACTCGTGACAAGGCAAGCCACGATCCTATACCTATACCACTCGGCTACCGCGGCCACCTTAACCCCATGCAACTGGCGACCTTTGGTGAATAATTAGTTGAAAAATATAACCATCAGTGGCGCACACAAGGGGGTCCGGGGACCCCCTCCCGAAGCCCTTGATTTTTTCCGATTGATTATAATGCTAAGTATATAGTACGTAAAATTTAATTAGTATTTGTTATTTTAATGATTGATTTTATTAATTAATGCTAATTATTTATTCAATAATTAGGTTTTTACTGTGTTTTGTTCCCGAAAATCGACAAAATCAAAAGGAGCATGATACAAGGATGAACTTCGAACTCGGAACCCCCCCTTGAAAAATTCCTGTGTGCGATACTGATAACCATTATAGGTTAAAAATTAAATCAATCACCATAACTTTTAATTTTTGTGGCGGTTAATCTCTAGCACTTAAGTTCTGACAAAATTTCGTAAACTTAAAAGGGGTGGAGGGTGGACCAAAAAGAGTGGAAAACTGAGAAGATTGCTATTTCCCTCCGGCTTTCCACTAGTGTTTGCCAAAGAGAAACACCCTGAGGAAGGGAAAGGAAACATCACTCTGGAGTAATAAATTCCTTACTTTTCTAAAGATAAACCATTGAAGAAGCAGACAAAAAGTGCGAGAGCCCGAACAAAACGCGGAACACATTTTCAGACAGAAAAATGCATCACAATTTTCATGAAAATTTGCAACATTATAACTCATCCATCTGTTAACAATATAGTGTTTCTAAAAGTTCTGAAATATTCCATAAATACTATTTTTTTCTTTTCATTTTAACGATTGAAGGGATAGCTCATTTAAACAATTACGGTATGGAAAAAACGCGAAACTCATTTTATGCCAGAAAAAATGGCTCAACTCGGTCCAAAATGTAGTGTATGATAAAATATGTTGCTCTTTAAGGGATAGTGAAGCTGGAATAATAATTTTTCATTTAATTTATATCTGAAAAAATGCAACCCAATGCCGGTCACTCTTTAAGGTATCCGACTACGTTCGGAACCGTGATTTTAAAAAAGCGCATAAATGGATAATTTTCATGATATTAAGTGTCACTTAGATTAGAATACATGTATAAAATTGTTTTAAGACATTTTGACAAAAAATTAGGAATTTTACTTTTACGGCGTACTGGTGGGGAGGGGACAAACGACCGCATTTCATGTCGTTTCGGAGCGGCGGGGGGAGGAGATAAAAGGTCCCGCGTTTTCTTTTTAGGGGTGTGTATATTACGGACGACGTACTAATACCATTTCCGACTAAAGACGTAAAAAGCCGAATGAGCGTTACAAACCCGAGCGTGACGTTTATTTAAGTTCACTCTCCAGCAAAACGCGCCTATAGAAGTTATCATTTCAAAAATTAATTATTGAATAAATAATTAACATTAATAAAGTTAATTAATAACAAATACTTAAATTTTACGTAATATATACACATGGATTATAATCAATCGAAATAACTCGAGAAGTTTGGGGGGTCCGAACCCGGACCCTCCTTGTGTGAGCTATTGCGAACAGATTGTTTAACCCTTTATAAGAGGCCATGGTTTCTAAGTATGTACTTCCCACCAACTTCACTAATATTTAGATGTCGATGAGAAGCAATTTCCCCACCTATGATTTGTGCCTCTGGAACTCGAGTTAGCACAACTGATTCAAGTCATAAAAGCAAAGGAAGACCTGCAAGTGTCCTTGTCAGCAAGGAAACTGTTCCAGAGGACATACATTTGATTCAAATCTGATCATATAACTTTACAGAAACATAGATGGTGCATTTTGTGTCCTTCCTTATAGTATATTAAAATAGAACAAGATGTGTGTATAGCTTGTAATGCCCCACTATGTATTTATTCTTGTTTTCTGAAATTTCATGGAAAGCTAGGTGTAAATTTTTAAATGTTTGAATGACTGGCGTAGCTAGTCCTGACTGGTCGTATCAAAATTCCTTGGGGGGCCCCAAAAAGTGGTCTCTACGGAATTTGGATGCAGGATACATTTTACGCTTACACAGGTTGGGAGCCTCACATCATTGATGCGACTGATAAGGCGGTAGCTACACTCCTGTGGTTTGAATACAAAATATCTAATTTATAATTCCTCTTGTATATCTTAGAATTTAATTGTATTATAAATATAGTGCGATACATTATAAAAAGAAATGCAAAACGTAAGTCCTACCTTTGAATAACTTCCCGTGGACGCTGGAAAATATACTTCCCACAAAAAGAATGGTCTTACAAATAAAATTTAGAGCATTGATCCTCAACCACTGTGCCTCAGTAATTTTGTGGGGCGTCAAACTTTTTTGAAAAGATATTACACTCTAAGGAAAAAAAAAAATAAAATCTATAGCCGAATTATTCGGCCATTATGTAGAAATAAACTAAGGGTATTAATTAGTGGTATATATATTAAACTAAGAATATTAGTGGTAAGTATTTTTAACTTATCCTTTCGTGGATAGATGAATATAAAAAAGCTTGATTGTGATCGTAATCCATTTGTCGGATGTATCTCTGTACATGAATTAACTGTGAATGAAGGGGAAACACTAATTTCACTCTGTAATAATCCAGATTTCATTTAAAACATCTGGAAGAGTCGATTCATTTTGGATTAAAATTACAGACTATTATTATCTCAGAATAGAAAAAAGCTTTAACATTTTTACGATTTTCTGCATATTATTTGTGTGTGAATTTGGATTTTCAGCACCAAATAAAATAAAAAATTGAGACAGATGTAGATGACGAAACGAGAGTGGCATTGTTTTTACGACCCAATAAAAAAAATCATCAAAAATCATTAAGTTCAAATTTCGCATTAAATGTATTCTTATAATTAGTTGATAATTACTAGATAACATTTTGTTGTCTTTGTCGTACATATTTTATTTAACATTGAAAATTATTAACAAACTATTTTGCATATTGTACTAACGATTGGTAAAATTCTTTTGATTTTATTGTTAGTGTGCCGCCAATTTAAAAGTGTACTGCAATAGGAAAAAAAATAAATAAATAAAAGTTTGAGAGTCATACCGATTTAGAGTAATAAGGTAAAGGAATCTTTATATATCAAACCCAAAGTTATTTTAACATACTACTAAAAAATTTGCCTTTGTAAAGAGTTTAAAAGACATTTAAAATCTGCGATTCGAAGGTTTGTACATGGTCTGAAAACAGTTTCCTTATACCAAATTATCCTAAATAATTAGATTAAGTCAAGAGTGTTTGCATCCATTCAGTACAGATCTTCGGATAAAATTCTCACCCTAGCGCACCAGGAGGTCTTATTATGCACATGTGGCAAAAGACAGGCAGCAAACAAAAAGACCAAGTCAATATCCCCTCCCCCTCCCCATTTCCTGGAACGCGAACTTCCTAATATGCGTGTGTTATTCAAAGGGAAACTGCCTATCTGAATACGAGAGCATTACTCCTAGCGTCGACGTCAACTGGCTTCCGGTGGAAGCAATAATTTACTTCAGGCATAGCAGAGACGCTGGTAAATAATCCGATCGCCCCAGACACGTTTATTTCACATCCATTTATTAATTTTTTGATCCAAGAGGGAAATTAGCTCTCATCGAGAAAGTTGAAAGTTGTTTTTGTCTGAAAGATGACGTCCTTGTGTGTGTTTAACTTTTTTTGTTATTCTCTCCCCTTTTCACGGATATTCTAGATTTATATGCAAAATTTTATACTTTCAAAGATGAAGGAATGTTTTTAAAAACGTTTCGTCAGTTTGAGTTTTCAGATACTTTGCTTTTAATGAAACCGAAACGAATCTACATATATATAAAAGAAAATCGACTCGCTCACGAAATCACCGAAATTATTAGATCTACAGACTTAAAACTTCGTGGGTATGTTGCTTTCATAGAGTAGAGATCCACAACGAACGGATTTTGCAAAATAGACCTCCAACGGGGTTACTACGGGTTAAGAGGGCGTTATAGGTATATACTCCCTTTTTGAATCATTAGACCTGCAGACTTAAAGTTTGGCAGGCATGTTCTTATAGAGTAGAGATCCGCTACAAAAAGGGTTTTGTGAAAATTGACCTTCAAGGTCAAGAGGGGTAAGAAGCGTTATTCATGCTTTTAAACCGTTAGACCCACATACTTGAAATATAACCATGTTTCTTTTGTTGAATAGAGATTCCCTCTCTCTAACGGATTTTACGGAAATCGACTCCTTCCGGGTAAGGTGGGGGTACTAGGGCGTGTTGATAAAAAAAATCCCTCTTTCGAGCTACATTACTGAAATTTTGAACGCGTGATTCTTCTGCTTGAGTTGAAATCTGCAATGGGCGGTTCTAACGGAAATCGATTGAAAGCTGTTACGGGACATATTGATAAGAAATTTCTCTTTCTAAACTATTAGAGGTTTGGACCTGAAATTTGGGAAGCATGTTCATTTTGAGTACAAGTTCACTCTAAAAATGGGTTTAACAGAAATCCAATTTGAAGGAGAGGGTTATAGGGTCATAAGAGATAACTATACTTTAGTTATAGAAATTCACACACACACACAAAACCTATATATATATTTTTTGTAATAGATTTATTTCTAATGGCACTGAGGATTGGTGTTTTGTCATTGCAGACCCAGTACATTCCCCGTGAGCTGAAATCTTTTTAATGTGGCACCATATAGGTGGAATACCAATCACCGAGGGTAATTTTAACGCCCAGTTCACTATCCTGAAGAAACCAACAACTGTGAGCTCTGGCGATGCGAAACCGTTCTTGGGAATTTAATTCTGCCAAGAGCACCCAAACCAAATAAGCACTCAAGGGATCGTTTATATGTCACATAATCATGCCAAAGGGACGCTGTCGATTTTCTGCATCGTGAAAATCCGCCGACTTGGGCCGAGGTCGAACCTGCAACCTTAGAAGTTCAAGGAGAGGTGGGAGGTTATAAGAATTTTTTTGCAATTCAATCAAATGCTTGGGCAATATTAATTTATATATAAATCGTATAAATTCACACATAAAATACCCAGCAAAACGGAAGGGTAACGGATAGTTGTATATAGAAATAATCTTCGTTCAATCATATTGTTCATTACAGTAGAAAATGTATTTACTGATGTATCCAGGAGGCTATCTACAGAATGGGAGATCCCCCACCCCATACTTTTAAAATTAAATTCAAAGTTTAAGACTGGTTACCGAAAAGGAAGGATCCATTCAAGAGTTTAAACAAATAAGCACTTTTATTCAGTTTTAATTATACATTTTACCATATATAATGAACAGTTGGTTAGAAAACCACTCGAATCTTTGAAGTTACGATTCCCATTTATGGGAGAGTATATTTTGAAGAAAAAAAAACCCATAAGAGAAAGCCCCGAGGCGTAATACTTATGCTAAAAATTTAATCTCTTGGTCGATGGAAAGAGTTTCAGCCCCCACTTTTGTGAACACCATTTTAATAGTGTTTAACACCATTGTGACGTCTTCGATTGGGGTGAACCCCACCCTTCCATTCACACTAAGTTTTATGGCTCCGACCAGATGTTATGTGACAAGTGCACGTGGCCATGGGGTCATGGTTTATTGTTTGACCTCGGGCAAACGCCTACACCCAGTCTGGCAATCATAATGGCCAAAAGAGAGCCTGTCTGAAAGAATCCTGTCGCCTCGACCGGTGTCGAGAGAATGGGATTAAAGAACACAGGTGGTGTAATGGACAAGGGTGTCCAGATGTTGAACAAGAATGATGGCGCCCTTAGTTTCCAGACGGACCAGGAGTGTATTTGTGTGTGCCGCACAAATAGGACACGTATGTGGCCCGGGGACGAGGGCAGACTTTTATGACCTGCCAATGAGAAGAGACGTGGGGCGTGTTGTGGACCCGCCCCTGGTGTTTAAAGGGTTTTAGGAGACGGGGGGAGGCCTGGGTTTAGAGGAGCGAGAAGAGCCCTGAAAGAAAAAGGCTTAGACGGTGGAGGAAAGAAAGGAGAGACTATGAACTCAGGTGGCGTTGGAGAATTGGAACGAATAGATGAAGGGAGGAGTTTTCCCTGTCTATTTATTCTCAAGGCCCGATTCATATGTTAGTTATTTCACGCGGACCTTAACATGAGGATAAAAAGGGGGGATGCTTTAATACCAAGATAACATTGGGAATTTAAGATAAGGAAAATTGATTAAAATATTATAACTCGTTTTGATTTTTTTAATTATTTTTTTTATATATATATTTTATTTTATCACTAACACTAAATTAGAAGCATTTAAGAAACACTCCTTCACAATTTCTGTATCAGTAAACGGTTCCATATGATTACCAATAATATAGCAAACTTCATAGAATGTCTTTATTACCGCTGTGATATTTCCACTGACAAAACACTTTGTTGCTGTGGCAGATTATTCAAGAAAAATCCTATTTATCATCTCTTGAGAGATCTTGGAGGAAAAGTGTCATTGAGAGAATGATTCCTGTTTATTGGTATTTTTTAAATACAGCACTCTCCTGACAAATTAAACAATTACTGATCCATGTTTGTTTTTCACTACAAAATAGTCAAAATCGTCTTGAAACGATACATTTTGAATATTTTTGGCTTGCAAGATATGAAGAATAGTTAAAAATTAGTTCCAACCATAAAATAGTTGCTACTCCTCTGTTGTCTGCTATCACTAACCTTAACCTTTCAAAATAGAAAAAGAATATCAATTCATTCCCCGTGACACCGACAGAAAAAAAGCAAAATTAATACATTTGATTTCTTGAAAAAAGAATTTCCCCCCAAATTTTTTTAATCCCAATTTTTAAATTTAAATTTTCCAAATCAATGGGCCATGACCGGTCCACTTAAAAGGTATGGTGAGCCACAGGTTGAGTATTGCTGCTTTAAGTACTCACAGGTTCGATAGATTTCATATGCATCAGAGCTCCTTTTACAAGGCGGTCTTTAGAGGCTTTGATTTTATTTCAGTTTACATCACACTCTCTCTCTAAAGCAACATGTTGCTAATGATGACGGATCTCGTAATTTTGAGCTACGATCAAGTTACTAGGACAACACTTAGGTGGCACTGTCCTTTCTAAACTTCCACACCAACGGTAGCACTTTGAGCCTCGATATGGGTCTTAACTGGCACCAGGTTGGTTGGTGGCTCGGGCTGAAAGGGCCCAAAAGGCAGTTACAAATCTCAAAAAATGGGGGTTTTAAAATGAGGTTTTTATAAAACGGCACGAGGATTATATTGGCAATGGATCTCGCAATTTTAAACCATGGTACAGTGACGAGGACGACATCAAAGCTGGCAACCTCTCCAAATTGCCACACCATACCAAAGGAAGTACTTTTCTTCGTTGGTTTTCAATGGCACTGGGTTCGAAATTATGGCACTCCAGCCACGCGCTCGTGACCAAAACCACTAGGACAGTGGTTCTTAAACTATCAATCACCGCAAACCCCTCCCCTTTTATGTATTAGCCTGGCATCGGGGACCCTCAAGATTTTGAGCACCCCCTCTTTAAATTTTCTTTATCCAAATTCATGTTCTAGAAGAGTTTTTTTCCCCCATTGAGAGCAATTTTAGCGATTTAGTCTAGGATAACATCTTTAAATTTTTCTATGAGGTCTTCCAGAGCGTGAAAGAAAGAAATCTTAACATTAAATGAAACACCTCCACGCACCCGCCGAGAAAGGCACTAGAGACCCCGGGGGTCCGCGGAACACAGTTTAAGTTGAGTTTGGTGTTTTATGGCGCAAGAGCCAGTTTTGGCTACACTGCGCCAAACATTCATAAGTTTGTGGTCTGGAGGGGAAAAGAAATTTGATGACAAGATGGAGGGTCGAAAATAGAAAAGGATCACTGGGGGTAAGGGGTCGTGACACCCGTGTTGACCAAAGATAGTAAACCCCTTGGGAAAAGGAAAAGATCACTAGGGTATCTCGGGATTGTGACACCCATACCCACCTAAAGAAAGTGAGCCTCCTGAGGGGGAACACAGTTTAAGAACCGCTGCACTTGGCTATGGCGGCCACAATAATTGGTTAAATGTTGATTACCAGGACTCGAACTCACGAATAGATAGAAACAATACCGGCCACAGGTTCTCGACCATGGCCATGGGGCAATTGTACCTGTCCAAAATCGTACATAGGCTTTCTGCAGGATCACGCTTGAATCTGCTATCGCGAGGCAAGCAAGAGCAACGCGATTAACATGACTACAACTGTCCGAAGTACGGGGGCGTAGTTAGGTATCCAAAGGTCCTGGATCTAAAAAAAAGAAAAATGAGGGCCCTATCTAGGTTGGATTATGTTAAATAAAAAAGTAAAAAGATATGAATTTTTTAAATATACAAAGCTACAATTTTTTCGTTTACTATCTTCTCTTTTTTTGGCATTGTTTGCGTTTAGATGCATCACTAGGTTTCTTTTTTTTCAATTCCTACTCTATTAGTTCACACTATATTTATCTTCAATGGAATTTTCAATCGTTAATAAAATACATTTCAAAACGGTCAACTGAGCCGAAATTATATATATTTTAGATAACAGTCAATTATAATTAATAAACATTTTAATTGATTAAAACTAATTTTAAAAATTACAAACACAGCCACGTTGTCATCATTTTTGGCGACTTGTGTCAAAACTTGAAAATGTTTTTTCTCACGTTTTAAAGCATTCAGTTGAACTGAAATTTTATATACACGGATTGTTTTGGATAGCAATACGATACTTTAATGATAATTATTAAAAATCAATTACCACTTAATGTTGCGATCCTGTCATATGTATTTATATTTCAATTGTAACTATTTAATAAACAGTAGCTAAAAATAAAATTTCTTTGTCGATCCAAAGTAGGAATTGACTTAAAAAAATTTTTTTTTATACTCCTTGTTTATCCCTAATTTCAGTTTCATAATTTATGTAATAAATTTGGTATGTGCTCGAGACAGTAGCGCACACAGGAATTTTTCGGGGGGCGGGGGCGAAAGTTCGCCATTCTTGTATCATGCTCCTTTTGATTTTATCGATTTTCGGGAACAAAACACAGTAAAAAACTAATTATAGAATAAATAATTAGCATTAATTAATCATTAATAACAAATATTTAATTAAATTTTACGTACTATATACTTAGAATTATAATCAATCAGAAAAAAAATCGAGGGCTTTGGGGGTGGGGTCCGGACCCCCAGGACCCTCCCCTTGTGTGCGCCACTGGCTCGAGAACTTACTGACGTTAAAAGGAAGGAGAAACGCAATGCTACGATACAAAACGTCACTGGGGAATCTCAGGCTATTTATTTGGGACGATCGAACCCCCCACCAGAGGGCTTAGAGCTACAAAATGGTGCAACGAGATAGACAGGAAATGATACAAAAAATATGCATTAATAAGAAAATACAGTACAATACTATTATTTTTTAAAAAAAAATCTCTGTAAAAGAGCAGAGGAGGGGGGGGGGAAAGGGAATTATATCAGTCTAATGCAGATACAAGATTGCGAAATATTGGAAACAGGAAACAAACTTACTATGAATCATATTGTTATTAAAAATAGAATGCATTTAGGAAGGAATTTCCTCTTGCATACGCGTTTTTTTTTTTTAAGATATAATAATGAGTATGGTAAGATTTTTTATGGAACTTTCACTTAACAGTTTACAGAAAAATGAAAAAAAATTGAATATAAACTTTTCAATAAGTAATGTTCGCAACACACTAAACAAACAACGGAAAGAATTTAGGGGAATTCCCTACAAGTTTAAAATTAGTTTCAACCGAATTGCCATGATTATAGTTATGCTGCAACCCAGTGGCGCACAAAAGGGGGGGGGCTGGGGATCCGGACCCTCCCTAAAGCCCTTGATTTTTTTCCGATTGATTATAATTCTAAGTATATAATTCGTAAAGTTTAATTAAATATTTGTTATTAATGATTAATTTTATTATTTAATGCTAATTATTTATTCAATAATTAGTTTTTTTACTGTGTTTTGTTCCTGAAAATCGACAAAATCAAAAATAGCATGATACAAGAATGGTGAACTTTCAATCCCGGTTGATTGATTGAATATTAACGTCGCACTGTTCAGCTACACGAGGGCTTTTGGCGACGGACCACGTAATTTTGAACCATGGTCAAGTGACGTGGACGACACCTGAGCTGGCACCCCCTCTCCTAACTACCCACCAACCACAGGGACGTTTCAGCTCTCAACAGATTTAACGTGCATCGCTGCCCTACACGGCGGGTCTTTAGTGGTACTGGGCTCGAACTTGTGACAAGGCAAGCCACGATCCGATACCTATACCACTCGGCTACCGCGGCTACCTTTCAATCCCGGACCCCCCTCCCCCCTTGAAAAATTCCTGTGTGCGCTACTGCTGCAACCTTTAATATTTAGATCTTAAATTTGTGAGAAATTAACGTAAGTTCGGCTTGCTTGGTGGTCAGGGTCCAAGGGTAGCTATGCCATTGTTGAATGTTATACTGTGGTGTCACATTTTATACTCATCCACACTTGTTGTATATATACACCTTCAGTTACTTGACTAACGTTATCAAATTATGTCCCTTCTATCACGAAAGATTTAGAAAAGACCTTTAAATATTCGGAACAAAAATTTATACTAATTGTAAATTATTCATTCAATGCCGAATGGATTAAAAGCTATGAGAGCAAATGATTTACCAGACAAATATTAATGAAATCAAAATTTCATAAATCGTATCCGAATTTTAGTGTTTCAATTGGCAAAACAATTCAAATTTAATGCACAAACGTTTTAATTCTTATTATGAATTCATTAATGATTAACAATTAAAAAAATTCTCATTTGTAATAAAATTGTATATATTAATTATAAACTATGATTAAAATTATTAGTGAAATAATTTATTTTAATTCTTTCAGTTAAATATCAGAAAGTAAAAATAAAAACGGAAGTTTTTAACTTTTATTTTGAGCTCTCACTGCGTTTAATAAATAATTTTGGATATAAACTAATCGGTTGCTTCGATTAAAATTATATTAAGGATGACTGAACGACGATCAGAGCTTCGAACCACGTTCAAAATGAAACCATTTATAGAATTATAAACTTTACTACTGTGACTCTATGGGCCTTATTGGGGACAGATTTTCAGTAAATTTAGAGATATATCTTAGCGCCCTTATGTATTACGACACGTTATTCAATATTAATGATACAAATTAATTTATTAGTTTTATATCGACAAATATATTTATAAGTTTGAATTCCTTCGATTTAATCCTCGTAAAATATTAGGATTTGACAAAAATTGAGTCGAATCAATAATTTTTTTCAATTGGCTCTCCTTTGTCACCAGTTCGCAGTAGCTGCCAATAAGTCCTCGTAAAATATTAGGAGTTGACAAAATGAATCAGATTAATAATCTTTGTCAATTGGCTCTCCTGTCACCAGTTCCAGTAGCTAGCCAATAAGTCCTCGTAAAATATTGGATTTGACAAAAATTGATTGAAACAATAATTTTTCAATTTGGGTCTCCTTTGTACCAGTTCGCAGTAGCTAGCCAATAAGTCCTCGTAAAATATTAGGATTTGACAAAAATTGAGTCCAATCAATATTTTTCATTTGGCTCTCCTTTGTCACCAGTTCACAGTAGCTAGCCAATAAGTCCTCGTAAAATATTAGGATTTGACAAAAATTGAGTCGAATCAATAATTTTTTTTTTCAATTGGCTCTCCTTTGTCACCAGTTCGCAGTAGCTAGCCAATAAGTCCTCGTAAAATATTAGGAGTTGACAAAAATTGAATCGAATTAATAATCTTTGTCAATTGGCTCTCCTGTCACCAGTTCGCAGTAGCTAGCCAATAAGTCTTCGTAAAATATTAGGATTTGACAAAAATTGAATCGAATTAATAATTTGTCAATTGGCTCTCATTTGTCACCAGTTCACAGTAGCTAGCCAATAAGTCCTCGTAAAGTATTAGGATTTGACAAAAATTGAATCGAATTAATAATCTTTGTCAATTGGCTCTCC
The DNA here is from genome assembly GCA_019973955.1 of Trichonephila inaurata madagascariensis. Taxonomy (NCBI): domain Eukaryota; kingdom Metazoa; phylum Arthropoda; class Arachnida; order Araneae; family Nephilidae; genus Trichonephila; species Trichonephila inaurata. Next base: position 16,262 of record BMAV01022905.1, read on the forward strand.
TTTGTCACCAGTTCGCAGTAGCTAGCCAATAAGATAGGAGAACATAGTGTGTGTTCACTTCAGTGGCGCACACAAGGGGGGACCTGGGGGTCCGGACCCCCAAAGCCCTTGATTTTTTTCTGATTGGTTATAATTTTAAGTATATAATACGTAAAATTTAATTAAATATTTGTTATTAATGATTAATTTTATTAATTAATTCTAATTATTTATTCAATAATTAGTTTTTTACTGTTTTGTTTATGAAAATCGACAAAATCAAAAATAGCATGATACAAGAATGGTGAACTTTCAACCCCGGAGCCCCCCCTTGAAAAATTCCTGTGTGTGTGCGCTACTAGTTCACTTTTATGCAACTCCCTCCATAAGAGCATCGAGTCAGAAACAGGAATGTCTTATGATATTTGAGGCCCTGGGCCCCTATGCAAAAGTAGGCCTGGCCTTACTTGTGATCTTTAAAAGTAGACAGTATATGGTATTGTTAAATACTGGCACAAACAGAGATATGAAACAAATGTACACGACTCGCAATCCGATTTGACGATGGTCGTATTTCGACTAAATGAATTTAATGACTGTTAATGGTATTAGGCCTCGAGATGGACTACGGTCATTGCATAATAATAGTCTTGCCGCTTTTGCCAATTGACATGCAGTTTGAAATTCTCTATTTTTCGGAGAATATGTACGGAAATAAAATTTGACCATTATCCGGGGATCATGATCTCATTAAGACTGAGTCGTGAAAAAAACGAGGTCGTCACCAAGGGCGAGGCCCTGGCGGCCCACGCTTTAAGGCGTCCCTTGTCAGAAATTAAGTTTTCGTACGGGCACATTTGTTTTTTCTGGACAAACATTTTCTTAACTCGCGGTTCATAGATAATTTGAAGTATTTTTCTGATATTTAAAGATTTTTTACAGAAAATTTATTGCAAAATTCAGATGAATGCGGGAAATGAAGTTATTTTTCAATATAAATACGCTTAAAAACAAGTGAATTTCGAGAGTACTTATGAAAGTAACAATCTCAAATTTTATAAACAAATGTTCAGCCAGCCTATTAACTGTTTCAGGCACGACGGTATTACAAATGTTTTATCTTTCTGATGCGTAAACATGCATGATGGGATATTTTTTGAGCCACCACAGAATAAAATAACTACTTACACAAAAGTTTATTTTTAGTCCTGCTTCCGCGAAAAAATTATTTATACCAACAAATATTGTGTTGGCAAGTTTCGACGTGGGCAGTCCTTTATTAATAAAGGACTTTGTACTTCTTAAAAATAAATTCCGTGTAACATGAATTTTATTTTCTAAGATTCCGTGATTCAAAAAAGATTAAAGAAAAAATTTGTATCTCGAAATAGTTTAATTCTAACAAATTCTTATTCAACATATATTGGGGCTTGTTTTCGTATAAGTTTAGATTACTTATCGAATAAATTGTTAATTTGCTTCCATTAAATTATTTTTCTACAATTTTTTTGAAATTTAGAAATCAACAATAATTAAATTTAAGATTTAAAAGGTAAGCACAGACACTGTTCCTAAAAGCACAATGCAAATTAGCTTTTTTGACCAATACAAGTCGTTCAGGATGCTAGTAATTCTTGAATATTGCACGAGAAGAATTTGATACGCGGCTTTTTTCAAAACTATACAAATTGTATTTAAAAATCGATAGTTCAGTTTAATTCTGAAACTAAATTCGAAACACACACACACAACTTATGAGCGACAGTCCGACATTAGAGAAAGTAGCAAAGTTTTGAAACAAGTTTTTTTTTATTCCCACAGCTTAGAACAAGTGATTAAGCCATCATTTATTAGAAATCACGTGTTATAACAATATTTTGTAGGCTTTGCTTCGTTCGACATTTCAAGATTAAAATTGTTTATTTTTGTAAAATTTCTCGTTACTTGTATCAACTGGCGTAGCTAGTACTGAGTGGGCCCCGTATCAAAATTCCTTGGAGGTTGCTCTTTTTGGAAGGTTCTAAATATTTTACGATTTTTTCTTACACATTTTGGGGCTCCTGAAGCTTGGGGGCCCCGTATCATTAATACGGCTGATGCGGCGGTAGCTACGCCCCTGCTTGTAGCTCAGCAATTTATCGATAAATGTTCGTTAAGGTATCCGACTCCATTCGGAACCGTGATTTTGCAAAAGCGTGTAAATGGATAATATTTATGATATTTAGTGTCACTTAGATTAGAATACATGTATAAAATTGTTTAAGGACATTATGATAAAAATTTTATTTTTTAAATACAATATTTTGGCAAAAAATTAACTTACAATAACCTTTTTTCCAAATGTTCTCCTTTCGTAAAAAATGCTTCTATTGTATTAATATTTTGCCTGTATATAGCTCGGACTTCTGTACAGAGGCTCAACTACAATTTTTGAAATGCATAACTTGGAAGTCGGTTTATCCATGTTTTACGAAAACAGAAGGGAGAAATTTTTAGAAAATACGCCGATAATTATTTCAAATGGTTGTAACTCTGAAAATAATTTGAATTTTTCAAAAATCATAGTTGAGCCTCTGTACAGAGGTCTGAGCTGAATACAGGCAAAATATTAATATAATAGAAGCATTTTTTACAAAAGGAAAACATTTGGAAAAAAGGTTATTCTAAGTTAATTTTTTGCCATAATATTGTATTTAAATAATTTTTTTTGTCATAATGTTCTTAAAACAGTTTTATACATGCATTCTAATCTAAGTGACACTAAATATCATGAAAATTATACATTTATGCATTTCTTAAAATCATGGTTCCGAACGTAGTCGGATGCCTTAAAGATTGAAAAACTGAAAGAAGATTCCTTAAAAGAGTGTTTTGGCAGGTTTAAGATGTGTTAATATTCGAAAAGAACCAATTTAGAAACTCAAACTTTTAAAGAACCGATATTGTTCAATTCATTGTAATAGAAAGGTTGAAATAGGCTGATAAGATTGGAGCGACACTAAAGTCATGAAAAAGATCTTTGTGGCCAGACCATATAGATACTCAAAAAAGTCGATCGATATCCCAGAAAAGGATCTGAAGACTATTAGTGTCAGAAACTGGAAAAAGTCAGGCCAAGAACAAGACAGCCTGGAATGGAACTCTTAGAAAGGCCAAGAACAAGACAGCCTGGAATGGAATTCTTAGAAAGGCCAAGAACAAGACCGCCTGGAGTGGAATTCTTAGGAAGGCCAAGAACAAGACAGCCTGGTGGAATTCTTAGGAAGGCCAAGACTCCCCCTGAGTTGTCTTGCCATTGAGGAATGCAGGAAGGATTGAAAAAATGTAGTTAAAAGGGAACAAAATTACTTCACAGGTATGAGATACAACACTACAATGAGATACTCAATTTTGTTGCAATAATTAAATAAACAAATTTTATTTCGATAACCAATTCCAGTAGTAACTCCCCACGTATTTAATTGTTTTAACTTATCAGAAAAGACAACTAAATACAAATATTCATCAAGCAAAACGTACTATTACGCATTGAACACACAAGTTAGTAAGCAGTAGACAAGTGTGTATACATAATTTAAATACAAGTTAATTAAATCGAACATAAATTAGATTTTACAGCTCTGAAATTAATATCTTCACAATTTTAAGAACTTCACGTATTCCATTTCATGCATTTGATTTAGAATAAAAATGCTACACAAGATATTTAAGAGACTCGAGACTTCCTTACCTTTTACTTTAAAATTCAAATATATGTAACTGTACTCGACACCTGCCACTGAAGACAAATACAAACTTGAAGTTTAAGTGCCTATAACTAAAATAATATTTACTTAGAACCAACAGCCGCAGCAATGCAAGTCAACTCAGAATAAAATAACTTTTAAAGTTACAGTTTCAAGGGAATTTATCACCTAAATCACCAACAACGAAAACGGAAGAGTTAACACATATCACTTTTATTCTGAGTTTTACATCTGTTTACTGAAATCTGCCATTGATCTTAAAAATATATATTCGAATCCCTGATTTTAATATATATATATTTAGAAGCAAAGCGAATTATATTGTTTATAGCGTTTTAATTTAATTTTGTAAACATGTAATTGTTTTTCTGGCTCACACTTTTTGCTCCTATTTCCTAAATTTTGTCTTCATGTTACAAGAACAGGCCTCTCACTTTAGAAAAGTCCTCCAGGAAAAGTCTTTCTATGTCTGTTGGAACTCAAAGAATTCACGTTAGCCAGGCCCGCGTCAAGCAGTTTTGCCGAATAGGAAAAAATTGAAAATACCGCCTCTCTCTCCAAAGCAAAAACTCATAATTTAAAAAAGAAAAATTATTCACACAGATACACACCTATAAAATTTGAATAATTTTTGCGAACAAAAAGGCAGCATAACAATATATATACCCACACATATATATTCTATTCTATTATATATATATTGTTTAAAGTCTTAAAAAGTACAATATAGTTCTAAATTAAGGACATAATTTTCTGTTATTATTTCAAACGAGTAAAATGTAAGAGAGGGAATTGCCCGTTCCAGAAGGTCAATTTCTTCGAAAAAGAGTTTATCGATGGTGGGGATCACAAGCGTTTATTTTAACTTAAAGTAACTATACACTCAAGGTAAAAAAAAAAGTTCTTCAGTGGCTCTCCGCCAAAAACTTATCACCCCTGTCCATTTTTGAATAGCAGACACCGGACATCGTATGGGTGAAAGGAAATATCTGTTGTGACCCCACTCCGGGATGGGGCGAATTGATTGAATATTAACGTCACACTGTTCAGCTAAACGAGGGCTTTTGGCGACGGACCACGTAATTTGGGATGGGGCGAAAGTTACAAGTGAAAGATGTGTAAGGATATCAAATTTCTTGATTTAACATATACTGCCTGTGAGAACCCTTCAAGTTTCAACATAACAGAAAGCTGACATTAAACACACAGTGTACAAAATAAGAAAATAAAACACATTAAGTAAAATATAAAATTCACACCCATTAATATTTCAGGTAATATATCAAATTTTCTGTAACAAAAAAAAGAAAAAATTTAATTCGATCCAAATTTTGCCTTTAAAATTTGCCGCTCGGACAGGGGTCCAGCTATAGAGCCGCCCCTACGTTAGCATGAATTGGAATCTCGGAAAGAAGAGTCTCAGCACAGGTGACGCTTTCGTCACCTGACCGTGGTTAAAAATTGCAAGGTCCGTCGCTAAAACTCATGCGCTGCTTTTAAGAGCTACATCAATAAACAATCAATTAAACAATTTTCTAGTGGGATAATAGCCTTTGTTGCTTGCTCCAAATCCCACATAAAGATATTAACTGCAAACAATTTTCCAGCTTTTATACGTTCCCCTCACATCCGGCTGTGGTAGAAGAATGGTTGTGTTCGGCTTTGTTTCCTTCGTGGATTCGAGTTCGTGATGATACTAAAGACCCTTTGTGTAAAAGGACGATCTAAAACTCAAACTTAACTCAATGGCGCAACAGCTAATATAAGGCCAAGGTCTAACGTGCCCATTTCAGTTTTCATGACCTTGGCCACTGAAAAGCATGAGCAGATGTTCCGGTCAAGGTGTCTGGCCGCGGTAGCCTAGTGATCGAGGTAACAGTCTCGTGTCACGAGTTCGAGCCTAGAAGCGCTGAAGACCCGCCGTGTAGGGGCGCGATGCGCGTTAAAACTGTCGAGAGTTCGAACGTCCTCTCGTTGGTGTGGGTGTGGTAGTTAGGAGAGGAGGGTGCTAGCTCAGGTGTCGTCCTCGTCACTTGACCATGGTTCGAAATTACAAGGTCCGTCGTGAAAAAGTCCTCGAGTGCGACGTTAATATTCACTCACTCACCCGGTCAGTCAGGTGCGTTTATCTTATAAAGTCAGAAGTAATTTCCTATAATGATTCCTGATAATCAGATAATTTTGTAAATAAAAGTTTCCGACAATGAGCTAAATTCATGTAACGTCATAGTCACATGATAACGTTATAGTCATATGATAACTACAATCACGTGTTTCTAACCAACGTGTGGCCGCGGTAGTCGAGTAGTATAGGTATCGGATCGTGGCTTGCCTTGTCGCGAGTTCGAGCACCGTACCACTAAAGACCCGCCGTGTAGGGCAGCGATGCACGTTAAATCTCTCGAGTGCTGAAATGTCCTCCCATAGGTGTGGTGTGGTAGTTAGGAGAGGGAGGTGCCAGCTCGGGTGTCGTCCACGTCACTTGACCATGGTTCAAAATTACGTGGTCCGTCGCCAAAAGCCCTCGTGTTGCTTAACAGTGCGACGTTAATATTTAATGAATCAATCTAACCAACGCGATGCTAGTCTGACGTGAAACCCCTAGCGTTTAGTTCCCAAGCCCACTACTCATTTATCGACCTTCTGAAGGGATGAGAGGCTGAGTCGACTTTGCCCAGCTCGGCGTTTGAACCCCGGACCTGATGCGTGGAAGCGCAATACGCCACCATTCAGCCACTGGGCATCAAAGAGCTGATCAAGGCTCAGTAAAAAACAATCTATCTCACCCCATGTTGACATAGCATGAAAATTTGGAAAGTGGGGTGCCAGCTCAGGCGTCATCCGATCGAGGTTGAAAATTACGAAACCCATCGCCAGTTGCCTTTGTGTAATTAGAGAGTGCGATGTTAATCAAAAATAAAATCATACCTCATCCCATGAGGTATTTTATGTAATCAATTATATAATTGAAGGGAGTTTTGTAATTGGTTATTTTCACGTCGAATCGCATATACGAATCCTGATTCCATTTAAGATCTATATCTAGTCATTAATGAAGGAACATGGTTCGCGTCAAGTGGAAATAAGAATTAAATTCTTGAGGTAGTGTGACTAAAAGAGTTTTATTAACGTCGCACTACAAAGCAACACAAGGGCTATTGGTGACGGACCTAGCAATTTTAAACCTTTGGTCAAGTGCCGTGAGCTGGCACCCCTCTCCTAACTACCACACCACTGGAAGGACACTGAGCTTTGACCGTTTTCGGATCTTCAGTTCACTAGGTTTCGAACTCGCTACTCGTCAACTCCGGCCAAGAGTTCACGACCTTGACCACTCGGCTACCGCGGCCATAAATTACGCGACAGAAAGTTTACTCCACGTTCTGACCAGTTGATGATCAGCTTTTTTTTGTTTAATCACACAGTTAATATTTGCAAAGCTATGTCAATTGTTTTTCATGAAAAGATTTTTTAAGTACAGTAGAAATTGTTTTTGTGAGGCCCTTTTTATGCGATTTTATTTTAGTACGATTTTTTTATGCGGTATTTCAATTTCAATGGTGTTTTGGAGCCCCTGTAATACTTTCTACTTCAAGATTCTTTATTCATTGGTTATTAACAGTCTCTCCACAATGCACGTTTCATTGCTTTCTCTCAAAGCACTTGATTGAAGACGAATGACATTATTAATAATTTGACTGATTATGAAGACGGACAAGAAGAATCAGATTTTTTGAGAGCGGATACAATATATGCTGGGATCCAGCTTTCCAACAAATCGGAAAAGCATTTTCTTAAAATAGATATCAATTCCGAAAGGAACTTAAAATTCCAAAAAGAGCTTCGATCATAATATCTGGTATAATCGTAACTGACCGTCGTTACAAAAACTTATCCCTTTCTTTATGGTACCAAAAAATAAATCAATTGAAATTGTATCTTCAAGTGACGAAAGCGATTTTGAACTAATTCATCACAGGAAGATGCGCACTTTGGATTACGATGAGTAGCAGTGAATTATATAAGACCATTTTCAAAACTTCTCCGTGTATACAATGAGCAATTAAATGCTTTTAAAATGTTTCTGTATGAAATTTAGTTATTTCGTTTGGAAATACTTTCTCATAAATTTCGTAAATAATTGACATATTTTTAAGCGTGACTTTTTTTATGCGGTCCCTCTCCACCGCATAAAAAAGTTTTCTGCAGTATGTCGACAAAATTGTTTGTTATATGTAAGTATTTACGAAATTTTCGAATATTTTTTTGAGTGATTTCTTTTATGTGGTCCCTCTCTACCGCACAAAAACAGGTAGGTTTTACAGTATTCTTATATTTAAAAGTTCTAATCAGCAATTTAGAAAATGTAAAGAAGAATGTAGTCTATATTTTTATAAGACAGTTAAAAAGTTATCTCTTTTTTCAATTATAAGTTCAAAAGAAAATTTTCCCTCAAGCACATTTTTTTCTTTAATTTAACCCTCTCTGCTTATAATATTTTATAAAAACACATTTTGCTTTACATATACATGTAAATGTTAATGATTGAACAAAGAAAAAGTCATTTTGATGTATCTTATATTCAACAGAAACCTCTTTGTCTTTCTTTTTATCGCTAAATTACAGTCCGATAAGTGTAAATGCATAATACTACGTTCTAAAACTGAAATACAAAACACATTAAGCTCCCTATATATGTTTGTGGAATGGGCATCTTGTAGCTGTGAATTTATTTTTCTTTAACTCAGGGAAGGCAATGTTCAACAAAACTTTTGGTTTCTAATCATTTTCAACATCAAACATACCTTTGTTCGTTTCATAAAAGGACTTTTGAAAATGTTTTAGAAATCTTTTATGTAAAAGAGATAAGGACATTTAAGTTTTTATTCTCGTCATGTAGCTACTTATAAGTTCAGACATATTTGCCCATGTCATACTATATATCTTCTGAATTTCAAAATATCTCATTTTCAAAATACGAGGTTCATTTTCTACACTTTGTTAAAGTACTCTGATGCATAAAATAAGCTAACATACAAAATTGGTATTCAACCACCTAAAAAAAATGTATATTAAATAATTACAAAAAAAATTCTAAGAAAATTGAATGAAACCTTTTTAAATGTGCATATGTGAAAAATTTAAATTTTGGAACAATTTTCAAAGAGTCTTTATCCCGATTTTTCAAAAATTAAAATTTTAGAACAATTTTCAAAGATTTATTCCGATTTTTCAAACGGTCGCAGTAGCCTACAGGTGAGGGTAACGAGCTTGTAGACGTCGGGTTTGAACTCTAGTGCCACCGAAGACTGATGTTGAGGAACTGATGAACGTTAAATCTCTCGAGGATCAAAGTCTTTTCATTGGCGTGGTAGTTTGGAGAGGAGATTCGAACTCAGATGTCGTCCTTGTCACAGGCCCGAGGTTTAAAATTATGATAGCCCTCGTGTTTTTGTTTTTTTCTCGTACGCTATTAATAAAATACTCATACCAGTAGCGCACACAGGGATTTTTCAAGGGGGTGTCCCGGGTCGAAAGTCCACCATTCTTGTATCACGCTCATTTTGATTTTGTCGATTTTCGGGAACAAAAAACGGTAAAAACCTAATTATTGAATAAATAATTAACATTAATTAATAAAATTAATTATTAATAACAAATACTTAATTAAATTTTACTTATATACTTCGAATTATAAATCGGAAAAAAATCAAGGGCTTGGGGGTCCGAACCCTAGGACACTCCCCTTGAGTGCGCCACTGACATACCTATTTTACGATTGCTAAATAATTTTTTTGGCTACTCTATTTGCTATTTCTCATAGACATGCAAAACCCACAAAATAAATTTTATGAAATCAATTTATTACCCGTGATCATTATTACCTCTGATAACTGAATATCTCATGAAATCCCCACAAGCGATTATACCTTATATACCTTAATAAATTAGCAAATAAGGCCTTTTATGGACTGAGGAGGTTTTTAAAATCTAAATTCTTCTAATTAAATATCTTAATCACTTTACCCCTTTCCTCTAAAATCCCCTTCTGAAACTGCAATGCAGTATCTTTTACCTTTCGCTACAACTTATGTGAGAAGACATTTTCATCTTTAACAACCGTAAAATCAGTGTGACCAATTTCAAAAGCATATAACTATTTACGATAAATCTTAATCACTTTACTGCTAGTTACATTTTAAAAAAATGAAACACATTTAAATTAACAATCTAACTATTTTTATTAGTGGGAGTAAATTATGGCTCCGAAATTATATCCTCAAGCCCGAAAAGAAATTTTAAAGCTATTGAAGGATGGTTACTCAAATTCTGTTATAAAAAATTATTTAAAAATCAGAAAAGATATTTTTCTAATGGATTACTGTCTAAACTTCGAAAAGAAATGAAATTTGGCTAGAAATCAAATGCTCCAGGAAAAGAATATCGACGAATGGAAATCCTTGATAAAAAAGAACAAAAAAAAAAAGTAACTGAAAAGATTTATTACTGTAGAAAATTCTCTGCTTGAAAGAACTCTAGGAAATAAGCTACAGATATCGCAACTGACAATAAGTCGTCAGACAAAGAAAATTGACTATAAAAAAGTGAATAAACCAGTGTGTCATCAAATGTCTGCAAAGACCGTAGAGAAACGAAATAAACCTTCTTGTCCTATGCATTTACTGTTACGCAAAGGTAGGCACAAAACATGGATAACTTCGGATGAAGCAGCGTTTCATCTGTCATTCACAATTAGAAAAACGAAGACACAATATATTTCACGCGAAAAGCGTCGCAAAAACGCAGCTACTTTGCAAAAGGCAAGTTGGCCGTCAGGTGTTATGGTATAGATGGAAATGTCCTCTCAAGGCTTAACAGAACCTTTTTTTTCTGTAGAATCAAAGGTCAAAATTGATGCTAAATGCTATCAGAATAAAGTTTTGAAGCACATGATCAAAGAAAGTAAACATATTTACTTTCAAGGGAACTTTGTTTTCCACCAGGATTCTGCATCAATTCATACAACAAAAACAACTATAAAATGGCAGAAAGATAAAAAAAAGTTTTCTTCCTCCTTGGAATTGGTTACCACCATCATCTGACTGTGTTCCTTGCTATTATTTATTTGTGAGGATACTTAAAAAATAATTAAATAGGTGTAAAGTAAGAATACTTATAGGGCTTCAAAAAGTAGTCAAAGAGGAAGTTGGAAAAATACCTCAAAAATGGTCAAAAAAGCACTTTTGGCTTGACCTAAATGTCTACGTACAGTGTACTATGCTAAAGGAAACCGCATTGAAAATTTTAGGTAAATAACTTAATTCAGCAAAAATTTATGATTCGCTGAAATTGGTCACATTATTTTTGAATCAAACGGTATTGATCAAATCTAAAAAAAATATTGAGGAAGCTCTGCGTCCGACTATTATTGTAAGATTAACGCAATTAAAAATAATCAAGCACATCCTTCCCATTGTTACTTACATCTTGCATATGCCGAAATAAAGGTGATGATCTGGAAAAAGGGAACTCAAAATGACCACACTTAATATAAGCAGATATATATTATAGTTTAAGAATAATTTATCGTGTAATATTACATTACATAAAAGTTTTTTTTTCTTTTTTTCATTTTGTTATTCGATTAAAATTTATATATAGCTATATTCAAAGTAAAAACTTTTTTTTATTACTGCAGAACAGTAATATATTATACAAAACACACACACAATACAGAAGCATCAAAGCGTGTGTAAATTTCGCGCAATGCTTATGGGGTAGCACACAATTTTTGTAGAAAAAATCTATAAGTTAAACCTAAACCTACTAAACCTACCCCTAAAAGTTTAAGACTGATCAATACAAGCAAAAGGGGTTGCTGGATCTAGAAGTTACCTTTAGCCCCTCCGTCTTAACTTTTCAATGGCGACCTTCAGGAGTTTGAAGGTCAGTTGCATGTATTATCACGTAGTTCCAAAGAGGGTTAGAGAGGGAAAGGATGGTCTAGAGCCAACTTTAAGGGATCTCCGGGGTGTTAAATTTCTCTAGAGGTCTGAAAATATAAACAATTTTTAAACAGGTATAATTCTTTTAAATTTAAGTTAAATAATTCGAATCTTTTACATATTATTTATAAATGAATGGGGCTTCAGGAAAATGTAAAATATTTAAAATATAATCATAATTTTAAAAGCTGTAAGCATATGAAAATAAGAAAGTTTTCTATAAGAAATATTTATTAGGTTTTACGTCGCGCATGCTATTTTCTAAAATAGTAGCTTTAATTACTAGCTCTAAGTTGATTTATAAAGTTAAATGTATTCTTATTACACTGTAGCTATTTTTATAAAAATAGAATAATAACTTACATATTTTAATAAATAAAGAAATACATTTTTAAAAAATATTTAAAAAATTGCAATATTTTACAAATATTTTGTAACACAAAAGGTATATAATAATAAAATTAGGTAGGGTTTAAAGAGTATGATGCATTCTGTAATTCTATAAAGTTTTATACATCAGAGGCTACTATTTTAAAAAATAGCCTGCGCAACGCAAAAAATACTTAATATTTGTTATAGAATTTTCATATGCTTATGATTTTTAAAATTTTTATTATATTTTAAACATTTTATGCTTTTCTGCAGCCTCATTCTATTGTAAATAATGTGTAAAAGATTCGAATCATTTAATTCAAATTTAAAAGACTTATACTTGTTTGAAAATTGTTTATATTTTCAAACCTCTAGAAAAATTTAACACCCCTGAGACCCTAACTCCAGGTAACGATAACATTTTCTATTTTTTAGTTTATATATATATATAAAACAGTTAATTTAAATTGTTCAAGAAATTTTAAATGTTCGTGTATCAGTTTTTATCTTTTTTCCCACAAAAGTTAAAAAACAAAAATTTCTCTTTTGTATTCTGATATCTTGTATTTTTAACAATGTCGTTTTGTGTTTGCATATCGCAAGATTTTTTCCGAGAGTGCCAGTTCACTATTTCTCCATTCTTTTTTAAATTGTAAAGAAGGCAAAGGTTTTTTTTCTCTTCTTTGCTATATTCGGACAACCTCAATATATTTTTTATTTTTTCTTGCAGATATCAAAAGAAGAAAACTGGAGTTCGACCATGCTTTATGTCGTTTAATATTCAAAAATGCATTGCTTTTTTTCAAATCAATTACTTTATTTATTAGAAATTATATATAACGATTAATTTTCGCAATGGTCCCCCCATACCCGTTTAAAAGATTTCGAGGTCTTTATACATTACTCATTCTGAAAATCTTAAAAACATTTTCTACTATCGTATTCTTAAATTTCCATGAAATGTTATGCTACCGAATTACATCTTACTTATAACTATTATCGAACACCATGATTATGCTATAAAAGAGATATTTATAATATAATATATATTTATCAATTAATTCACACAAAATTAACAAAAATTAATAGAAACGAATCATGCAGTGATTAGAACATTTATATATAAATTATATTATACAAAATTCTGATGATTATGAAAAACATATGATAAATTAAAATCCATTATTCTGCTAAAATGATTCCATATCGTTATTTTTATAATCGTTTATGGGTTCTTACGCGTATTATACCATCGACCAATTTCACCAAATTTAAAACCACCACCAATTCCGAAAATATCGCCAAATGTTATCGTTACTATTATTGAGTTCAGCTTTCCAGTATTAGCTGCACATCACGGCATTTGGCGACAACTTTTAATTTGACGAAAATAGTCGACGATATAATACGTAAGTACTCATTCACGCAATATTAATTAATGTTTCTCTATTACCGAATTCTGGTTAAAATTATTTTTTAGGTTCATTAATCGCAAATTTTTCTGAGAATAATATTTTTTACTTATTTTTTTGGTTTTATATGATGTTCTAATCTACGCTCTAAAATTTATTTCTACATGTAATAAATACACTGCATTTTACTAAAATCATATTCTTATATTAAAAATTATTATTATTTTCTTTTTGGGTGAGTCGAAAACGACTATTTCGTTGAAACTGACTGTCTTTTTACCATGTGTTGAACTGTATCCGAATTCGGTACATTTTCTCTAGATAAAATATTTTTCTAATTCTAATAAATTCTGGGTTTTACTATAGAAGTCTTAGCAGAAAGCATATAGCAAACTTTAATAAGCTATTTATTTATTTTTAATCAATAGCTTTTTCCCTTTTCATAATGTGTTCGATAAACTTCAACACACAATGAATTCATAACTTGAAGCGTTAAATGGAAAACTTCATTTATTTATTTATTTTTCTAAACTTTACACAGTTTTACGATACACAGGTAGGTAAAATAGTATACAACCATATAGAATTCTATATTGTTGATAAGTTTTTTCACCATTCGAATAAAATGACCATGTGGTAGCGTTTAAGTATTAAACAGGATTACAATCAGTATTTTAAATAAATTCACGAAAAATGGCTAAATTTTGAGGGAAAAAAATATTTTTATTTATTTTTTGTCAACAAAGTAATGTTATCTTATTATCTGTTCCAATATTAATGCCTCAATAAGTTATTACTATGTACTCAGGCGTTATGTAGTTCATTTAAGGTTTACTTGAGACAGCGCAAAATGTCTTTTGAATGTTACTAGAAATATTTATTTCTCATCACATTCAGTGATTATTCATTAACAGAAATTTAGGCTATTGCTAAAGTATGGTGAATCTTGAATTCTTGCTTGATGTTTACATGTGCAGTTAGTTCATTTAACTTTTATTCTCCTTTTATGGTTTCAATGTAAGATCACAGTATTAGATCCACAGTCCACACAGAAATTCTAAATATTAAATCTTTTATATTTCACATTTTTATTTAAAAATTTTCAAATTGTACTTATCTATTATTTACTACCTAATTTCGGATAAGCTGTATTTCGGTATTTTCATTGAACATCTCGAGTTTAAACAGCATTCTCAATGGCAAAAAACTTTTATCTCCATGGTCATTAATAAAGTAACAATAGTAAGAATTTTTGTTAAGTTATAAAAAAAAGAATATTTATATTTTTCTTCCGCAGTATTATATTTGTACAAATTTATTAAAATTCATTCATAAATAAATGTTTATGTGTGGAAAAATAAGCTAACCGTTGTTGAAATATTGCTCGATGTATCCGGCTGTTACAAATATTTTATCAAAGTTCGGTATTATTTAGGGGGTCCGTGGAAAATTAAAATTGATATAGGGGTCCCTGAACAACGTCAAGGGGTCCACACAAGGTTAAGGGGTTTTTTTGATGGGTTCCAAAAAATCAAAAAAAAATTTTTTTTCATAAATTGCTTCCTTAACATGTTCAGAATACGGTGGCAAAGTGATTTGTTAAAATTCGAAGTCATTATAAAGAAGCAGATGTTAGAAGAGAAGCTGTTCGGCGCGCATTCATTCAAAGATTTTCATTGTTTTAATCGGACATGAAACTTTAAACGCGTTTTTCTCAAAACTATGTTTTTCAAACTTTCCTCCATCATACCTCAAGCACGGTTCGACCGAATGACTTCGAATTTATAGGGGAGACTCGAAAAAATACGCCAAAAGGGGGAAAAAGGGGGGGGTGTCTGGTTCGGACCCCCCCTACCCTTGATTTTATTTTTATTGGTTATAATCCTATGTATATATTACGTAAAAATTTAAATTTTGTGTTTGTTATTAATAATTAATTTTATTAATTAATCAATTATTTATTCAATACTTAATTTTGTATTGTTTTTTTTCCTGAAAATCGACAAAATCAAAGAATATGTTGGGGGGTATCGAATAAAACCCAAAAAGGTGGACTTTCGACCCTGGGCACCCCCTTGAAAAATTTGTGTGGCGCTACTGGCACCAATGAACTATGATCATTCCCAAAAATTTAAAATATTTCTATTTTTTTTATAACAAAAACATAACAAAAAACCCCACGAAATTCGAAACTTTTTCTTCCGAGGTCTACTAAAAATTCAATTTTTGGTATATTTAATTGAGTATAGTTCAATTGGTGCATTTAAGATTATAATTAAAACACCACATTAATTTTTTTTTTATTTCAGATAAGTCAATCAGCTGGAATCGTGGAGGAAGTGAACGTTCCTTTTTTCGAGGCTAGTGTGTTCAAAGCGCTATAACTCACGTTCTATTGGATATTTTTGACAAAAAATTTATGCATACTTTTAAGATACATATAAATAAATGATAAAAATGTTGAGTTCCATCATTTTACTGGTCGTCAAAAGAAATTTCCTAAAAATGCTTAAAAAACAGGCCGTCATATGGTGAACCTCCTTAACATAAAAATTTAAAAAAAATATATATACATTTTGATCCATATTTATTTTTACAGAAATTTTAATAAATAACAAAAATTCACTTGGGCATTGAACCTTTTTGCTGGTGGACTAACTCAGATCTCAAACACAGATAAATCCATACTAATACAACAGGATCTTATTGAAATATCCCTAAATGAGGGACTTAAACCAATGTGTGTGTGTTTGAAAAAGGATTACACTAATTCTGGTTATAAAAACAAATCCCAATTTCATATCCTGCATTATGGATTATTGGCAGAAGTTGTGTGATTTTTAACTTTTTTTTAAGGTATTGATAGTTTGGGGAAAATGATTTTAAAAGCGCATAAATGTATAATTTTTACGATATTTAGTGTAACTTAGATTGAATAATGTAAAATTGTTTAAAAAAATTTGCAAAAAAATTTTTTAAAAAACAAAATTTTTGGAAAATTAACTTAGAAAACCTTTTTTCCGATGTTTCCTTTTGTAAAAATGCCTATTGTATTAATATTTTGCCCGTATATATCGGACTTCTTACAGAGGCTCAACTAGAATTTTTTAAGTGCATAACTTGGAATCGGTTTATCCATGTTTTACGAAAACAGAAGGGAAAATTTTAAAAAAAATAAGGGTAATTTTTTCAAATGGTTGTAACTTGAAAATAATGTGAATTTTTCAAAAATCATAGTTGAGCCTCTTTTACGAGGTCTAAGCTACACAGGAAAAAATATTAATAAATAAAGCTTTTTTAAAAAGGGAAACTTTGGGGGTTATTTTTAACCCAAAATATTGAAAATAAATTTTTTTTGTCTTTGCCCCAAAACAATTTTATCATTATTTTAATCAAGTGACACTAAAATCATGAAATCATACATTTATGCGTTTTTTTAAAATAAAAGGCCAACGTGTCGGATATTAAAAAAATTATAATCAATAAGCAATTCTTCAGCAAAATGTTTTTTTAAAAAAATTTGTATTCTTTACACAGTGCATTTATGTAGCTTTTTCTCTTGGAGGTCCTTGGGAAAGTTTTGACAATAAATAGGAATCCATGAGTTTAAAATGTTTGGGAACCACTGGCCTAGAATGTATTAATTTCAAGAAGATCACAAATACTTAGCTAAATCTATTGTTGTCAAATAGTAATGACAGATATTAAATACTTGTTCAAACGGAAAAATGCTTAATCATGGTCGTACTTTATTATCGTTGCAGAAATCGTTATCGCTCAGTTTAGTTATATCTCTTTTCGAATTAATCTTTCCTTTCTAGTAAAATAGGTTTTCCATATTTAATTTCCCCTACTTATATACTAAATAGATTTTCAAAGGGGTTATGTTACAATGAAAACCAACATATATTTAATTCTAAACTTTTCTAAGTGCAGTATGCTTTGTGCCTGTAATAATAATGATTTCATACATAAACGATAAAACTGATGATATTAAATAATTTTTCTGAATGCAAGAAGTGTCCCGAATTCGAATACAATTTTTTAAAAACAATAAGCAATTCTTTATTAATGTGGCACTTTAAAGCAATTGTGAAAAAACTCTGTAATTTTAAACCATAGTCAAGTGACGAGGACGATACCTGAGCTGCGATCCAGCCTTCTTCAAACAACCACACCACGCCAACGGAAAGACTTAGGACCTCGATAGATTTAACGTGCATCAGCCCTTTAACACGGCGGGTTTTCAGAGGCATAATGGCTCGAACTCATGATACATAGACCTCCAAGTTCGTAACCATATTAAGACATTAAAATAAGACTGATTAAACAAATCTTCATCTTAAAAAGCTCAACAGCCTTTTGCAGGCCAAGGTTGTCTCGGTGATCCTCCTCCAGTTGATCCTATCAGTCGCGATGGCCTTCCATCGGTTGATAGTTCCGGGTCCTTTTCAACACCGTATGTGATACCCCCAGACCCGGGGGTACCATCTCTTCATCTACGCGACCTAGATTTGTAGGAAGAAATGATTGATCACTCAAGTTAGCCATAATCCATCTAATTTATTATTATTCCAATATATTGATTCAAACAACACAAGTCTTACTATAGGGATGCAAAATCAGGAGTGATATAACGTATTTCTAAATTCTAAGTAAATAGCTCCTGGAATCCTAACCACTGTCTTTATAAGAAGTTATCCTAATAATCTTTATCTGCCTTGGATTCCTTAACCGTAAAGCCCGTTCTATAATTACGCTTCTATATTAAATATATTACCAACAGCTCACGACGTTCAGCATCTCAGCTTTCTGTCTCCTTCTTCTATTCTACCACGCGATACTAAAGCTCCAATATATATCTATTACCTAATCAGCATATCGCGGTTCCTTCTTGAGAGGATTGGATTGAAATAACCCAATTCTGGCCCTAAAAATTCCCCAAGAGGATTAGTGTGAAAACGCGATAGAGCCCCGTCACACGTCTAACCATCGATGTAGGTGGTCGTCCCCTGCATCTGGTCTCTTCAATTTTCGAAAAAGTTACTTTTCTGATAGGAAAAGTCTCGGCATATCTGCACAGAAGGCCCAGGCACCTAATACGTTGTAATGATTTCACTCAGCTCTTGGATAACTATTTATTTCAATATGAAAACAAAAAAAATAAAATGGATATTCTTTTTACAGTTCAATAAAAAAAGGGCCCTAAGCCCCTTTCCCTTTGATTTTCAAGCGGAGACCGCTAAATTGCGGGCTCGTTATCCTCTTCCTATCGCTCAAGGGACGTCTGCGCTCCCAAAAAATCAGTCTTTTTCCCGAACTCTCTCCCCCCTTTTTTATATCATCTCTATTTCCCCTCGTCATCCACCTCTCATCTCTTTGTCGCCCTCCCTCTGGTTCTTCTCCCCCTTCCCGGGTCTCGGCCCCTTGATCTTTTACCCTTCCCCGCGCCAAATCGGTCTCGTTTACTTTTCGCAGTCCCGGCGCCAAAAGGCTGGTGCACATTTGTACGTTCTCAGACCGGCGCGTCACCGAGTTGGGGGAAAAAAAATAATACACAATTTTAAAGGCCCCTTTTTGCAGCCGCCACCCCGTTACGAAATTCCTTCCCACAATTTGGGAAATGCCTGGAATTTCGCAACTCTGTCGGCAAAGGGATCTGTTAGAAAATAGGGGAAGAATATGCTTTTCCAAAAATGATACTTTTATAGTTTTAACAATGCAGTCCGCCTTTTCCTTAAATTTCATGATTATAAAGAATTCTCTACTCATTGTTCTCTTGAACAGGTTCAAAGATTTTCCTTTCAAAAATGAGCCATTTTCTACTGTTTATTCATCAGTCGTGATGCCCTTCCATCGGTTGATTTCCATTAGTTTTAGTCCTTTAAAACGTGTTCCTCAACCCCCGGTCCGTGGACCGGTACCAGTCCGTGGATCAAATGGTGCTGGGCCGCCAAAAGAACATTAAACTATAACCATTGTATTTTAAGTGCTGCATTTCTCTCAGTTTGCGTCAACTTTCCACAGAAATCCTTGTATATTCCACGTTAAATGCCTTTATTCATTTTGGTGCAACTATATTTTATTCTGAAGGCATATTCAAGATAGCTAAAATTAAAATTGTAGAAAACAATCTTAAAATATAAACAATCAACGTGTCCCACCCTCAGGGCCCTGTACAAATTATCAAACTTGACCGGTCCGAGGTGATAAAAAGGTTGAGGAGCACTGCTTTACAACATTGTCCAGTGGCGCACCATAGGGGTGTCCTAGAAGGCCAGGCCCCAAAGGAATCCTTGATTTTTTTCCTATTGATTATAATTCTAAGTATATAGTACGTAAAATTTCATTAAATATTTGTTATTAATGATTAATTTTATTAATTAATGCTAATTATTTATACAATAATTAGTATTTTACTGTTTTTGTTCCCCAAAATCGACAAAATCAAAAGGAGCATGATAAAAAGTGGTGGACTTTCGACCCTGGACCCCCCTTGAAAAATTCTTGTGTGCGCTACTAAAATAGGGTATATTTGTCTTATTAAACTAACTCCAAAATGGGCTCAATTCATAAGGGTCACATGACAAAGACAAACACGTGTTCTTCGTGAATTCAAAACAGATATTAGAACTAATTATGCTTGTTATTTCTATTCGTAAAACTTCGGTAAAATTTCAAATTTGATAATTGGGTAAGATGTTCGAGTGTTAATTAAAAAAATTCTTCAAAAGGTTTTAAATAAAAAATAAAAAATTGCATGTGCTTTTAAATAAAATACATTTTGTAAACTTATATGCATTATTATCCTTAGGAAATTTGCATTTTTTAAGAAAAAGTTTTTGCAAGGAGCAAAAATTGGCAACAATAAAGCGCATGAACTGATTAGCTAGAAAACACAAGTGAGTTCTTAAACTGATTGGTTTGTGTGTGTGAAACATGTGGTTATCATTATCTCGTGACTAAGACGTCACATGAATTGAGCTCTTTAAATTTTCTTGCAACTATAGATGATATGAAATTAGAGTAATAAATAAATTAAACGTGATTGTGCCATTATTTTAACTAAAACATCGATTTTTATGGTACAATTTATACCTTTTCTTTGATGCAAAGTTAAATATAAATGAACCATTTTAAAAAGGTGTGGCCCTTCAGTATCCTCCGCTTCCACAATGTAGACAATGAGGCAAACATTGCCCGCCCCTCTGAATTTTGCAATTAAAACAGAAAAAATTTAAATGACAATAGACAACCAAAATACAATAAATTTTATTCATTTTGTGTGTGTGCCTCTCTCTCTCTTTCTATATTTACAGAAAGAGAATATATATATATATATACAGTAGCGCACACAAAAATTTTTCAAGGTGGTGGTGGGGGATCCAGGTTCGAATGTCCACCATTTTGGTATCATGCTCCAATGCGCCGTCCAACATATTCTTTAGATTTTGTCGATTTTCGGGAATAAAAACAATACAAAATTAATTATTGAATAAATAATTAGCATTAATTAATACAATTAATTATTAATAACAAATACATAATTAAATTTTACGTAATATATGCATAGGATTATAATCAATCGAAAAATCGGGGGCCAGGGGGGTGCCCGGACTCTGGGACCCCCCTTTTTGTGTGCGTCACTGTATAAAAGGGGGATGTGTAGTCAAAAGATTCACTGATCGATCCGCTGTAGGTTTAAAAAAAAAGGACCCTTTCCGGAACTTTTTTTTAGAAAGATGCAACTCGAAAAAGACCCTGCCTTTTTGGAAACATCGTTTTAATATTCTAAGTATAAAATGGTGTCTTCTATTTTTGGCAAGCATCCCCTTGGCCCAGAGCCAAAGTGAAAGAATTTTACGAGATCAAAGCTCCAAGTGGGTGAGAATTCAAGAAAATGTCCTTTTATCGAAAGCAATGCTTTGAAGACCAGGAATATTTAAGAAGCAAAAATATATACAATGAAAAAGATTTTTTTCTCTTTATGTATTTTCATTTTAGTGTATTAAAAAGTGCATACAGCTGCAAATCAAGGGATAAATTTCCACATCAATAAAAATTTTAATATATATATATAACAAGTAATATGAAAAAAAAATTTTTTTTAAGTCAATTCCTACTTAGGTCAACAAAGGAAAATTTTATCTAAGTTACTTTTTATTAAATAATTACAATTAATATAAATATGTATATACATATATCAGAATCACAATATGGCAAAATATAAAGCGATTTTCCTTTCTATATATGGTGTTGTACTATTGTTTTTGTTTGTTACTATTTATTCATTCATAAATTTCCATTTTCAGAAATTAAGGGGGGGGTTTCCCGGTCGGATTCGAAAACCCCCAACTTTTGATTTTAGGGAAATCCATAGTCAAAGGGACGCAGCGAGGGGTTTTTCCTTTTATATAAGGGTTGGACCATTTATTCCCTTTAAATTTAATTTAACTAATGAATTAACAAAGAAAAAATGTATTAAAATTAATTGTCATCCACTACAAAATTTAAAAAAAAAAAGTATTTGAAAATTGTTTTTTGAGTAGAAAGTATTTTATTAACGATTGAAAATTTGAACAGGTATATATATATACAGAGATTATGAACTAATAGTAGGAATTGAAAAAGGGTGGCCACAACCTTTTTGGAAAAAGTGCCACTATCTGATAAAAAAAATTATGCGTGCCTCTTCGAACTTTTCCAACAAGCAAAAAAATATTACTTGTATTACGGAATTTTCACGCAAATAGCATATTTTTTAAAGCAACCCTATGTAATAAAAATATAAAAATAATATAATTAATAAGGCAAAAGTATACAAACTTGAGTTTTATTGTTTTTACAGGCTCAAATAAGTTAAGTTAGGTATAAAATAAAAATAAAAAAACTTGTGAAACATTTAATTCTAAATAATAATTAAACAGTTAGTTCTTAATGTGACTTTTCAATTTGTAATTTTTTTAACCAAGTTATCTATATTAACTCTTAAAGATGCAAGCAAAATTGAGTTATTTAAGGTGAATATCAGCAAGTTTTGAGGGATATTTTGATTTTATGTTCATAATAGAAAACATTTATTCACAAATACATGTCGATCCAAGTTTTGAGATTTTTTTTTTGTCTGAGACAACCACAATTCAATAAAATTGTAAAAATATTTATTATTATCTTTTAAAGCTTTAAAAATTTTTCAATAAGTCTTCGGGTGCACTGTTACAACCACTGGCGTAGCTAGTCCCGAGTGGACCCTGTATCAATATTTCTTCAGGGCACTTTTTTAGGTATGAGAACCCAGTCAGTGGAACAATAGTTACACATGTTGGGGCTTGGGGCCCGTATCATTGATTCGGTGGTAGCTACGTCCCTGGTTACAACTCCCCATACGTGCTGGCCCTTCTGATATATACATAAGGTGTAGTTCGGGAAAAAAAATTCAGAAATTCAAAAACACACCAGTGCGGGAAAATGAAATCAAAATTAACTTATACGTTAAGTACTGTCACGAAAGGAATGAAGTGTAGACATTTGAGCCTTTTTATGGTAAAAAGTCAAAGTAATTTCTGTAACAGAACAGAGAAAAGTTGTTTGTTAAAACAAAAGTACTAAAACTAAAATACTTGTTTAAGAAAAACAAGTATTTTAGTACTTTTTAACATTTATTGCGATGGGAAGAGCCGTACTAAATAGTTACAAGAAAAAAAAAACACGTGGTATATTAAACAGCTTTCTAAGTGTTAAATTTTTAATATCCCCTTTTGTTGAAACTGTGGGGCACGATAAAGCGGAAGACAGAGAAAAGCTTAGATTGTGGGGGCTGATTCGACGATGTGGGAAGAGTTGATGAGCAGAGGCGTAGTTATCGCCATATCAATGATACGGGGCCCTCAAGCTATAGGGGCTCCAAACATGTGTAACTATAGTACCACTAAAAGGGCCCCGAAGGAGTTTTGATACGAGGCCCACTAAGAACTAGCTACGCCAGTGTTGATGAGCAATGCGCATTGTACTACTCACTACTCGGGTGTCCATTTATCAATATCTAGCTGGTATACCCATTCTTCGCACGGGTGAATTGAAAAATTAAACAATACAGACTGAAGGATAAAGGAGTTTTTAATGAGTTAATTTTACGGGAATTGTAAATTAAACATAAAGAAAGCTTTTTGCATATCTCAGCTAAATAAAAAACCATGTTTGCTTAATTTTAAGTCTGTTGAATAAAAGCTGATAAAAAAGATTTTAAAATTTTTAAACCCCCTAACTCTTTGTGGGTCGATTTTTTAAAACACCTTCCTTCTGTCAGCAAAAATAACACATTGCTAAAATTTTGTGAAAAAACCCTTTTAAAAAATTAAAATAATTTGATCGGGATGTGAAAATTACGTTGATAAAAATCTCTATATCAATATTGAATTTATTGAAAATCTTTTACATAAAATATAAATTTAATAAAAATCTCTCTATATACAAATTAAATTTACTGAACAATCTCTCTTTTATATATACAATATTAAATTTACTGAACTATTCCTATATACAAAAATCAGTTCAAAACAAGTCAAAAAGACAGTAGGGTGAAACGAATCTGCAAGCGGGGGGAGGGGGGCGTGATTTTGACACTGTCGAGGGGGGGAGGACGGGGTTTGGGACGAAACGAAACCCCAGCAAGGGGGAGAAGGATGGATGACCTTTGACACTGTCGATTGAAATAAATGATCCCCATTTGAAACAATATTGTTCACCATTTCATTGGTTTAATTTTTTTTCCGGAACCCCTTTTTTTTAAATTGTAGCCTGTTATTCCCTTTTAACATTAGCTATCTGCCAGTGGTTCGTCAAAGGGCCAGCCGTATCAGAGATTAGCCGGAACAAACAGATAACATCAGACAGACAAAAAATTTTTAAAATTTATTTTTTTTATATTTCCTTATATTTTTTTCATTTAGTAAAAGCTGTTAATTTAAATTACAAACAGACACTTCATTTTTATTTATATTATTTCGTTTTTTTTTTATTTTAGCAAAAAACGCAGAACCACGATTTTTTTGGCGCACATTTTAGGTCATTGAACCTACAGACCTGATGAATCCCTCTTTTTTCGAACGATTGGAATGTTGGGCCCAAAAGGGTTTTTCGGGGGCTGAGAACTCCCGGGAAGTTCAGCAATTTTAGTCTGCTCTGAATGTTTGGAAAATGATTAAAAAGTTATTTTTCTACTTTCTACTATAATTCATTAATTAAAAAGTATATTTATTACTGGTATATACGTTTTATATACTGGTTTATAAAAATTATAAAATTATGCGTTTTAAAATGAAAATTTTGTATGTGTTAAGTTTAAATTAATGTTATTCTCATTTATATGCAATAAATTTAATAATTTTATTTGTAAAATACAAAAAAAATCTTGCACTTTATAAATGTGTATCATAATGCCTTAATTTTATTTTCATATTTAAATACACGTGTTAAAAGTTTGGGGTGTTCTCTACACCCCGCGAGTAACGACGGTAGCAAAAACACGCGCGAGTGACCATGGGTTAAGACTGTTTTAACTTTGCTGTTTAACTAGAAGTCGTGGACAACATACTACAAGACGAATTAAATGTTGGTCTCGCAACCGTGGATTTAGATTTTCCTTTTCACTACTGGATTATTTTATAATATCAAGGATAATAAATGTTCTCAAAATTCATTTTAAGGTATCCGACTACGTTCGGAACCGTGATTTTGCAAAAGCGTATAAATGGATAATATTTATGATATTTAGTGTCACTTCGATAAGAAAACGTATATAAAATTGTTTTAAGAATATTATTACTATAAAAAAATTATTTAAGAATAATATTTTGATCTAAAATGAACATAGAAGGACCAATTTTCAAAACATTCTCCTTTTATGAAATATTTTCCTATTAAAATAATATTTTGCCTGTATATAGCTCAGACCTTTGTACAGAGGCTGAACTAGAATTTTTGAACTATACAATTTAGAAGTGAATTTATCCATATTTTACGACAACAGAGGGGAGAAATTTTTAAAAAAATGCTGATAATTATTTCAATTGGTAGTAACTCTGAAAATAATGTGAATTTTTCAAAAATCCTAGTTCAGACTCTCTGGAGAAGTCTTTAGTTTATATAAGCACACACACACACACAAAATATTATTATTATACAAGCCTTTTTTATAAAAGGAGAACGTTTTGAAAAAAGATTATTCTAAGTTAATTTTTTGCCAAAATATTGTATTTAAGTAAGTTTTTCTTTGTTATATAATGTGTTCTTAAAACTATTTTATACATGTATTCTAATCTAAGTGTCATTAATTATCATGAAAATTATCCATTTATGTGCTTTTTTAAAATCACGGTTCCGAACGTAGTCGGATACCTTAAATTTGTTTCATTATTCTTTGTTTCTTAAAGCAATTACGATATATATAAACTGAAATCATCTGTACAATTTTGTTATTTACTATAGCTAAAAGTATTCAAGAATTTATCCAAAATTCATATCGAAAAGGATTATTACGATATAATAAGGCTTATGATCACATTTTATGAAATAAGCAATATTCTTTATTTTTAGCCAATGATTAAGACAACATTGGGTCTTAGTTAAATGTAAAAACATTTTCAGTCAATTTGAGAAGTACAAAATTTTTTAAAAAGAATAATGCTTGATATTTATTATCTTTATGAAAATCACATTTAATTCTAAACAAATTCATGTACTTAAATTAAAAAAAAAGTTGTAGAAATTAAAGAAAATAGATAAAAAAATTATCATGAACATCAAAAAAATTGAAAAATAAATCAAAGTTTGTATTTTACGGCATGTGAAAAAGAAAAACTATTCGCGCTAATCTAAGAAATAATACTAAATAAGTATATGAAGTGTTATTACTTCATATACACAAGTATATACAGGGAGAAAAGAAACTTTTGAAAATTTCTGCTACTGTGCAATGTATAATCAATTCTCAGTAATTATTTCAGTTATACGATTTTAACATGAATATTCCAAATATTTCTCGATTTTTATATTTAATTTTTTTGAGTTGCAAATAATAAAAATTTTCCCTTATTTGAAACACTAAGCACTGAAGCAGATAGCAAGTAATTAGTACTGACAAAAAAAATGAAAAACATTTAAAAGCGTTTTTTATTACAGCATTTCTACATGAAATAAAACAAAATCACATTGTGCAATTAAAAAGTATTATAATTTTGATTGCAATTAATATTTTATTAATTATTCTCTATCTTCCAACATCTTAAAGCAGGGGTGGGCATTAAATCGATCGCGATCGAACGGTGGACCGCCAAGACATTTTGGGGTGACCACCTGAAGATTAGCAGTTAGTAATTACCGTAAAATCCGGCGTATAACGCGTACTTTGAACACAAAAAATAAGACTGAAACTTAAGGGTGCGTGTTATACGCCGGGTATAAAAATGATAGCTCTAAAAATAGCAAAAGATATGAACATAAAAAACAACTTTTCCTCTATATGTATCGAAACACTGTTTATTTAAAGGAAACGACTTGCCTTACGAACTAAAAGAGTTGTAGTTCTAGAAGCCTTCTATTTTTTCAAAAGTTTGGAATAATACCTCGAATAAATGATTTCAAAGCATAAAAGCTATGTATACTAATATTTCAGATTTCTTCGTTAAAAAGGTGGTGCGCGTTATACGGCAAATATACCTAAAAATTTTAAAAAATCAGCTTGAAAGTATAGGTGCGCCTTATACACCGGATTTTACGGTATATACAGAAATATTCAAGAGTGGCTGACTCTTCAACTAACTAGAAACGACTAATTCTTCTACTGACTATAACTACGAGAACTAACTTTGGATAAAAATGTTTTATTTTTTAATGTATTCTGAATAGTTTGATAATAATTGCATTACTTTTTATTATTGTATTTGTGGCAATGTTTGTATCTCTTGCGTTTTGATTTAAACGTGGTTTTAAAAGTGCAAGATTTTTTTTATTATAGCTATGTATGTAAATACATATTCCATATTTATTAATAAGTTATAATAAATATTGTAAATCTTTTTCTTAGTTCACCACACCTGCACTATTGGGTGGACCGCAACGCCTTGAAAAATTAGAGAGAGAAGTAACCCGTACCTTAATACTTCAATGAGATGCATTCACTGATGCACACAAGGGGGAAGGGGTCCAGACCCCCTAGGCCTTGAATTTTTTTCATTGATGATAATCCTATGTATATAGTACGTAAAATTTAATTAAGTCTTTGTTATTAACAATTTATTTTATACATTAAGGCTAATTATTAATTCAATAATTTATTTTTTACTGTTTTTTGTTTCCCAAATCAACAAAATCAAAAGAATATGTTGGTCGGGGTTAGGCCCGGCTCTAGCAGCTTTTCCACTCCGGACAAAAATAGAAAATGCCGCCCCTCTCTCTAAAGCAAAAAATTGCAATTAAAAAAGATAAATTGTTCACATAGATACACATCTATAAAACTTGAATAATTCTTGCGAACAAAAAGGAAGCATATCAAACTTATATATATTTATACAGTCGAACCTCCATTTTACGAACCTCTATATTGCGAATTTTTCCATATAGCGAACTTTTCCTGGAATCAAGAACAAATTCACGATTTTCCTTGTAAAATAACCTCCCAATAGCGAACTGCATTTTCTATACAACATTTTCTCTTGTGATTTATTTTTTCCCTCCCTATTTTTAAAGAATTCCTGGACATTTCAAGTTATTCTCTCTTTTAACTTATTTTATGGTTGCCATAAATCTTGAACTATATAGTTTTATTAGGCACCTATCTCGCCAAAAGCAATAGAATTCTCGGCATTTCATCCAAGAAATGCAACCTTTAACCCCCATTGTCCATTTCACTGGAAACATCTTCGTTATCTCCTTTTACCCTTAGTGGAGTCTAGTGTCCTTGACTAGTCTCCGTTCATTTGTAGTATTGATTAGTTGTATTGGTAAATTCTTTTCTTGTAGCTCGAAGATGTCAAAACGTAAGTGTTTGAGCATCAAAGAAAAAAACTAATTCTTCAGGGAGTGGATAAGGGCATCAAAAAACTTTTCTTGCAGTTATTTTTTTTTATATAGATAAGATATATAAATTATATATATATTAATTTACAAAAAGGTGTGAATAATTACTTTTTTTTATATAATGTTTTTGAATTTAAAATTTGTTTTATGTCGTTTCTAAAGAACCAATATTAAAAACTTTTATATGCACAAATGAACCTGTATTTGCTTTGACCGTCTATACCAGGAGTGGTGAACCTTTACGAGTCAACGTGCCATTTTTTTCTAAGAAATGCTTAATGAGGTACAGACGTGCCGTCAAATAATTTTGACTTGTGATTATTAGGAAAATACTAAAACTAAATACTAACAACACAGCACTCTTTTATTTACTACAGAAAAATACATTTTGTATTTTATAGTAGTAAACGTACTAGTGTAAATGTAACGTGTGATTCAAATTATATAAAGTAACATTAGTGTGATTTCTGCTGTTGCAGATTAGATGACAAATAAATTATATTAGGATTGGATTCATCTGCCAAATGGTTTCTAAGCGAGTCTTTGATGTTATTCATCTCTGAAAATAATGATTTGTAGGTATAGGTCGATGAAAATATGGTTAAAATTGTATGAGCCCGCTTCTTCAAAAAGTTAAGGTATCCGACTACGTTCGGAACCATGATTTTAAAAAGTAAATAAATGTATAATTTTCATGATATTTAGATTAGAATATATGTATAAAATTGTTTTATAAGGACATTATGACAAAAAAAATTATTTAAATACAATATTTTGGCAAAAATTAACTTAGAATAACCTTTTTTCCAAATGTTCTCCTTTTGTAAAAAATGCTTCTATTGTATTAATATTTTGCCTGTGTATAGCTCAGACCTCTGTACAGAGGCTCAACTATGATTTTTTGAAAAATTCAAATTATTTTCAGAGTTACAACCATTTGAAATAATTATCGGCGTATTTTCTTAAAATTTCTCCCTTCTGTTTTCGTAAAACATGGATAAACCGACTTCAAGTTATGCATTTCAAAAATTCTAGTTCAACCTCTGTACAGAGATCTGAGATGAATACAGGCAAAATATTAATACAATTGAAGCATTTTTTACAAAAGGAGAACACTTGGAAAAAAGGTTATTCTAAGTTAATTTTTTGCCAAAATATTGTATTTAAATAATTTTTGTCATAATGTTCTTAAAACAATTTTATACATGTATTCTAATCTAAGTGACACTAAATATCATAAATATTATCCATTTACACGCTTTTGCAAAATCACGGTTCCGAACGTAGTCGGATACCTTAAACGTGTCTGGAATCGAATTTAATGTTTCCAAAATTTCGTTACTGGCATTTTTACTTATACTTCTTGCTAACCTTTCTGTTTCAATCAATTCTAACTTTTTCCTTCTGTCAATAAATTTTTGAATCCTTATTGAGCTAGACTAGAAATTAACAAGTTGCATTTCAAATTCTTCAATTTCCATCCAATCGAATTGGGGCAAGTTCAATTTATAAAATGATGTCACATCGGGGTACATAATAAACTTGAGCGTCTTTGAACTGCGAAAATCTCCCTGAAAATTCCTTGATTGAAGAATCAATGGCGGTTGATCGTTTTGATGGGTGGCGTGCCCAAAATATTGTGCAGCGTGCCATCAATGGCATGCGTGCCAATGGTTCGCCATCCCTGGTCTATACCTTCTTAAATTTCCCCCATCCAGCGAATTTTTCCGCCTTCATTTCTTCGCCGAAACCGAGTTTCAGTAGCATTAACATCGGCAAAAAAGTGCGGTTTGGATTCGAATAAATACGGTAGTATATCGTTTTCATATGCAGTTAATTATACACTGGACTCTGTTCCGTTAGAAATGAATTTATTTCTAAATAAACACATAATTAAATAAGATACGCAGGAAAATAACTGTGTAATAATTTTCTGGAAAATATATTCATTCCAAACTTTTTTTCAGCTACAAAACTTTTAATCGTTTTTAGTAGAAAATTTGTATATTTATTACAAGAATTCTTAGTTTAAATGAGTTTTGTAAGAAAGTAATAATAAGAGCAATTTGAAGAAAAAGCATATTTTATA
Organism: Trichonephila inaurata madagascariensis; assembly: GCA_019973955.1. Lineage (NCBI taxonomy): Eukaryota > Metazoa > Arthropoda > Arachnida > Araneae > Nephilidae > Trichonephila > Trichonephila inaurata. The sequence goes on from BMAV01022905.1 coordinate 46,941, forward strand.
AATCCAAAGGTTTTGTAAAAATTAAAAAAAAAATCCTTTCAATATGTGAAAAAGGTTAAAAGCAAGTAATAAAGAAACCATTAAGAAATATTTAAGAAAAATACTTTTAATAAATTTTATAAGAGAAATTTTTTTTTAAAAATTCTTACATAATATTGAATAAAAACATCTAAAATATTCAAAAAGGAAAACCTCTAAAAGAAATCGTTATTTATTCAACCAGCGTAACATTTTGTCTATTTTTTTTAGTATATGCAAGTAATTTTTAAGACTTCAATTTGAACACACATTCATCTACCAAAATATATAATTGAACTCAGGGTACTTCTGCACATACATATAGAATACTAAAATTACAATTTTTTTTCCAGTTATTTTTTTGACATCGCACAGAAAAAAACAGTATTCCATTTTGTCACGCAACAGCTGGAATTGAATTTCCAGAATCTGATCAGGAAATGGTGGATCTTAACTTCTAAATGAAATAGAAACTCATAAAAATTTAGAAATCTTTTCAAACTGAAGTTCCATCAATTCAAATTCATTGCATTTTAAAAAGTTACACACACATTTATTAAAAATATATCTTTTTAGAAAAAGTTCTGAAAAATACGTATAATGCTATATTCATTGTGCAATAGTATTGGATGAATGCCATTATTAGTAAGTAAATTACTTTTTATATATTTATATATAAATTAATCGTTAAGAATTGTTTTATGAATTTTTTTTTGAATTCTTTAGCACAGGTTTAAAACAATTGCACTTTTTGTAAGACATTAACCTTCACTATTTTACTGAAATTATTTTTAGCATATGATATTAAATTAAGAAGCACTACTACAAATGATTCAAAATTATAATTTTCACAGACGTTGTAATCTATTACTTTATGTAATTTTTATTTTAAACAAAAATTAAAAGGTTGTTTGTGTAAACGATAAAATTATGCATAATGATTCTGAAATTTTTACATTTTAAAAAAATTATTCTGCATTAGTGAGTTTTACAATTGAAGGAGTTGAGATACAAAATACAAAGCAATAATTTTTGATGGATGGAAAATTTCAGGTTATTTCTAACATTTTAAGAATAATTTAAAACTAATACTAAAAATGGCAATAATTGAAAACTCTTTTCTAGAACACATTAATTTTCGTTTGCACTTAAGAATTTACAATTCCTTAAATTCGTTTTTCGATGCATAGAGTACAAACAAAAATAAATAATTCTGAAGTTGTTTTTTTTTAAATGATTTAAAATTTGGAAATGCAAAAGAAAAAAAATCTCTCGCCGTTTATTAATTGGGCTATAGTTTTTATTTAATTTTTTAAAAATGTTATCTAAAGAGAGGGAAAGAATTCCCCATATGTGTAAAGATTTTTAATATGTTTTAATGATATATCGGCTTCAATATCTTTTATAAATTAATTACTTTCATGTATGTGTTTGTAATATAAAGAAAATATTACTAAATAAATTTTAAAAAATTATTTTATTATCTCTCTGCTTAAGAAATAGATTGATAACTTATTTTCTCTTTCAAAAATGCCACAATTTATTTTATTTATTTCTCATAAGAGAGAATAACAATTTTTATTTATATTTTGAGTTCCTCAACTGATCTGTAAAGTAAGTCTTTTCCTGTAAGTGCTATTCACATGATACTATCTACAGAGCAAAGTTTCAATAAATGTTGCTAAAGATAGATTATATAAATTATGAAAACGAATTAGATAAGATTCTATGTGTTACATAACCTATATTTTTTTAAAAGTGTCTCAAATCTGGAATGCTTACGTTTCATTCCAGCTATCCGTGAAGATTATTTTTAATATAGTGTATTGATCCCTAAAAAAAAGCGATGCTAGGAGCTTTGATTTACACTGTTTAATAATCCCTCTGCGCAATGACCATGAGAATTATCTTTTTTGCGATCAGCAAGGTTACACATCTCCTTGTTAGAAAATCGTACAATTTCAGACACCCAACACTTCGGTATTAGTTAATGAAAATTTTATCCAAAATTAATTTTTGATGTATAATTATTCAGTACTTTATTATTCTCTCTCTTCTTTTTTTTAAATAAGTATTCCCAGTTCCATTTTTCAATGATCATTATGTTGCTTCTAAGCGCGATGATGCATAACCAATCATTCAATCTTCTCAAAGGAAAATTATTTAAGAAAAATTTCAAACATTTTATTCGTTTCACGTAAGTGGAATTTTTTGAACAATTAATTCACAGAATTAAATAATAATAAAAAAACTACCTTGCAACGATAGTTATTTTGCTAGCATTATTTTGAAAATTTAATTAGAAAAAAAATTTTTTTTTCATACTTTTGGTGCTGTAGCTTTATTACTTTTAGGGCAATATAAGGCTATATATAATAACTTTAAGTAATATATGTTATTTATATGCTTCTTTTTAAATTCGATCAAAAGTTTGAAAAAAAAAAGCCTGTTAAAAACAATATGCTACTTCACTGTACAAAAAATTGAGAAATTTATTTCCTTAGAGATGTTATCCTTACAGATATTTTCGATTCTTCTGTTTTATAATTCTTTTATTGTGTTAAAAAAATGAATAAATATTACTTTTTTTTACATTACAAAATACATATATTCTAAACATGAGTAAATCTAACAATAGAACATGCCCCAGGATACATAACAAATGTATAATATGTGTATTATACGAAATTTTCAGACTATGTTTTTATACGTAAATGAATAAATCAACCATAGATGATACAGAATAATACTTTAGCTTTACTCAAAACTTTGATGCTTAAGAAAATTTCAAATTTAAAATAACTTCTTAAGAGTTAAATTATTTATATGATAATATATAAATGCATATTATCATTTACTATTTTATTAATACACACTAAGAATTGTTATTTCAATTTTCGCGAATATAACTACAAAATTCTGCGTATATATCTTCTAAATTTGTAAATGTTAAACTTTTGTTCAGAGAGCGAAATATTAAAATAACATGTAATTAAAATGGAAAGAAAGGAGGGGAAAAAATAAAATAAATAATAGAGAACGCGTGCATCGAATAACAGTGTTTTTCCAACATTAAAAAATGTCGGCAATATTTTTTTATATGATAATTTGAATTATATTTTTCAATTTATATTTTCGAGAAATAAATGTACTATTCTTTTTTATTAATTTTACTTATTGCATGGTTTTCTTTCTTATTTTTAATGAGAATAATGAAATTCTATTTACATACAAAAACCATATGGCAATTTTTTTACACAGACGAAAAAAAGCAACAACGTTTTCTTAAAAAGAATTTCAATATTATAGTTTTTTATTCTCTTGTTACTTAAAGCAAAAACGAATTAATAAAATCCTAAATTAATTAAACATGTATAAATTGAACTGATAGAAAAAAAATCACTGAAGCCACTGCAACAATTCTTTCATTAAAAATAAGCTTACTTAGAAAAAAAAATCGGAATACCTTTTGTCGAGGAATTTAAAAATAAGAATCAGGAATTAAATCACACTAAAATTAGAGAAAATACAATTTATAATTAAAAAAATTAATTTACTAATGTTATTATTATTTATTTTTTTAAGTAAAAAGAACAGTTCGAATTCTTTGACACAGATAATCCTTTTTACCAACCATGTGTATTCGGAAACTTCTCTCCCTATTTGTGAAAGGGAGTTTTATCCCCCTTTTTCCCCATGCATGAAACTTTTGGAATTAAAAAAAACTACTCTATAGATTTTTTTAATTTCATTTTCATAGTTCTTAATTTTCTATTTCAAAATGGATCTTCTAAAAATCATATAAGGTTTCTTCGTGAATTAAAATTTAAAACATTGCAAATTGTGATGGCTTATTTTATTTACAAAGCACACAAAACCGGTTTTTGCACCCCCTTAATCTATTCACCCTCGTTTAAAAACAAGTTTCTTGTCGTTTCTGCGTTTAACTTACCGTTAAGGGAAGCAATGGCTCTTTCTGCCGTTGCTGGATCTTCACACTCGACAAAAGCATAACCTCCTCGCTTGACCAGCACGGATATCGGCAACCGACCGGATTTATCCTTCAATAGTTCTTTTAAAGAATCCTCATCGACAGTGGGTGGTAGATTACCAATGTACAACTTGGCGTTTGTCATTGCTGTCACAGCACTACCGTGACGTAAACAAAAACAAAACCGAAATAAAAGAGAGAAGTGGCCAAACGATAAATAAAAATGGCGGTTGGGAAACAGAATTACTTAAGAATTACGAAATTCGAAACCGATTATTGTTTATGGCTCCAACCCCAGTCTGAATGAACCCTCCTTCAAAAATACTATGACCTCACGCCGCGGGACTCCGAAAAAATGTGGTTCGCACGTGCTCATTAATCTTCCGTCACGTGACCTGATCTTTTTCCGGTCGAACATTTTTGAAAAACGAAGTTCTCTTAACTTATTATGTCTGTTGTTTCTTTACCGGCATCTTCACTCACTCATCTTAAGATCATTTATTTTCTTCTCGCCATTCGGTTTATTCCGATGGAGATTTGTTTATTCTTTATTGAATGGTTTGTAAGAAATCGACAAACTTTAAAAATCGAATCTCAGACGTAATTAATTCTAAATTTTCCCGGCGTCTATGGGTTCCCAAGAGACACGATGAATTATGTAGATAACTTTCTGGGAATCGTATCCAATAAGGGAGCTCCATGATGAACGCTATTCAAAGAATCGACCATTCAGAAGAGTCGACTGTTAACTTTGTGATACTCCAGGGGTGGTACAAAATTACGTTAATGTTGCAGTAATTTATTTGTATAGAGTGTTTCTTTGGGAGTGACAGTGCCAAGGCTGTCATTTTTTCGGAATTAATTTATTCTAAATATTGAAAATATATATCGAAAAAAAGAAATTGTGTCAGTTAAAATAACTTTAAAATGCACAGTAAATAATAAGCAATTAAAAAAAAAGAAAAAATTTTTTTTTTACGTATTTTTTAATCAACGTAATAAAACCCCAAAAGCGCCCCTCACTTCAGAGCAAATTTTTTTTTTTTTAATTTATTGTATTCCCCACCCACTTTTTCGATAAACCTGAAATTTAAGTATTATTATGACTTTTGTCATTTATTCGAGGTATTATTATCCCAAAGTTTTTGTGAAAAAATTGTATACTTCTAAAAATACAACCTTTTAAGTTCATAAGAAATGTCATCTCGTTTAAATAAACAGTATTTCGAAAAATGTAGAAGTCACATTTTTTTATTTTCTAAGATCTCATTTTTATATCCGGCGTATAACGCGCACTTATAAATTTCGATCTTATTTTTTGTGTTCAAAGTGCGCGTTATACGCCGGATTTTACGGTACATAATATGATAGTAAATAATTATCTGATAAATATATATTTTAAACACAAATGTACTTCTTTCAAATTGAACGTGGTGTATTTTTAAGGAATAAATTTCTCTGTTTACTATAGAGGGGCAAATTTTTCACCATTTATAATTAACTCAAAAGCAAAGAAGAAATTACAAGTGCATATATGCACTTTGAAGAATTCATGCAAACATTTCAAGAATGAGTGAATAATAAACATAACTTTAACTGATACGAATGTCATATCAACTAAAATGACAAAATTTTTATGTCAGACAACAATTGGTGTCTTTAAAATGAAAAGAAAAACATATTGTAACATTATTGCATCATTTTATTGGCTCAACGGAACAGTTTTAAATTGGATTAAGTCAAAAACATATGGACAGGAATCGCATTGACAACAAATATTAAAAATAATTTCGCTATTTATGCATAATTTTAGCAGATAAACTATATTTCCATGAATAATATCGCATTTTTAAGAGTTAGAAATAAACGAATTTAATTAGTAAAATGAGTTTTTATGTTTCTGCTCGGAATTACCTTTAGAAAATAAAATATATATGGTTCCTCTTTTTTCCTTTTCCCCTCCTTTTAAAAAGCTTTTTTTTTTTCTTTTTTTTAAAAAATTTTTTTTATTATATTTGTTTATTAAAATAAGGTACCCAATATATGTAAAAATTAAATTTTTACCTTAGAATATTCTGGATTGTTAATGTTAGTTAATGGAAAACGATCAGAGCTATAGGATATTCATGTGTCAAAAAATATTTAAAAAAGCTTACAAATGCTACAGAAATCTATCTAATATCTTATCTCTTTATTTTTTCTATTTTGTAAGGGAATAAATTCTTAAATAACCAACCTAATATTTCTGTTTTATTTATCTTGTAATAGATGATCCGATTAATCGATCGAGAGAAAGTTTTTTCCGACATGTGGGGCGTACGCCTTTGGAAGCAAGGGAAAAAGGGCGGGAGATTTTTGCAAAAGGGGTGGGGCTATTAAATCGATGTTGTAAAAAAATGAATCTATGAAGCAGTCATAGTCTCAGTTTCCATACTTCCCTAGGTTTGAGAAACTTTGTGCTGAAAAACAAGCTCAACTAATGTATCAAATAAAATATTGCACTATAATAAACTTGTATTTACTTGCAATATATATAGTACATGAAATTAATAAAAATATTATTACATTGAAATAAATAAATATTTTTCGCGATGCAAGAACGATATGAGACTCAAAATACAGTATGTTTGTTTTTTAGTTCATTAAGAAGACGGACTATGTATGTTTTGAATCATGATTTTGAAAAAGCGTATAAACAGTGGCGTAACGTACACCCCATCGCAGAAGGGCCCAAAGCCTGACTGCCGCCAAGTACCTACCCTTTGTAAAATCCAACTTGGGGGCCCAAACCTTACTTCGCAGGGGGGCTCAAATGTTCTCCGTTACGCCACTGCGTATAAATGAATAATTTTTTGAGATGTTTAATCTCAGTTGGATTAAAACATACATATAAATAATTTTAAAAATAATATTGCAATAAAAAGTTATTGAAGTCCAATTTTTTTGGCAAAACATGAAGAGAGAACGGCATATTTTTAAAACGTTATCTTTTTATGAAAAACACTTTGGTAATAAAAACATTTAAAAAAACTATATATTACTTCAACTTCTCTACAGACACTGAACTAAATGTTTTGAAATATTCACATTCTTTTCAGAGTAACGTTCGATTGAAATAGTATATAACCGTGTTTTTTCTAATTAAAATTTCTCTACTCTGATACATTAAAGAATGAAAAATCCATTCTTAAATAATCTGTCGGAAAAATCCTAATTCAAACTCTGTACAGAAGCTATTTATAGGTTTAGCTTTTATAGAAAAAATATTATTTTTATAAAAGCCTTTTTCACAAAATGAGAATGTTTTGAATACATGTTCTTTTTTTTCTTTATTTTTTACTAAAAAAAATTGTATTTAAATAATTTTTTATTGTAATAATATCTTTAAAATAATTTTATATGTATATTCCAATTCAACTAACACTAAATATATATATATATATAATTGTTCATTTATGCGCTTTTGAAAACTCTTGGTTTCGAACGTAGTAAGTTAAAATAAAACATAATATAAAAGCTATTTTTACGAAAATTGAGATGTCTAGCAACAATTTTATTATGAAAAATATTAGGCATAAATACAAAAAGATTCACTCCAATGAATTAAACAATCCTAAAATGTTTGTTGTAAATAATCTATCAAACCGTTAAAAGTTTCATCAGAAAACAAATAATTACAAATAGTCATAGACCAGAGGTTCCACAACTTTTTGTCTCATAGCCATGTTTTTCGGTTTTGGGTAGACCCCTGCTTACCTAATATTGAATTTTTACAAATTAATCAGCTTTAAATGTCTTTTTGACAGCTGGTATAGAGCTATTTACTTTAAGAAGACTAACATTTCTAATTGTAGTGAAGTATAATCTTGAGAACTTAAGAAACGCAAGTTAATTAAGTTAAAATTTAATTAATACAAAAAGTAACTGATCAGAAAATAAACGCTTTTAATGGGAGGGATGAATTGGTTGCTTCAATAACAAAATTTTCAACATTTAGCACCAAACTTGTCAAATTTAATCGTAAATCTCTTCGGTTTCTATAGTGCCACAGTCTTTTTCTTTTTTTCCTTTTTTTTTTTTTTTTTTGTTGAATGGCAACCACGCTGAAACTGCTTTTCACTAAAAAAAGCAAATAAAAACTACTTCCCCATGCTCCATAATTCAGAATATATAACAGGAATGTATTTTAAAAGCCAAAATTGCCGACATTCGCTTCTAAACTTTACTTTAAGGTCTTGTTGGTACATATCCCTTTGTAATATAACATTCGGTGTTTTTTTTTCTCAATGTGACCATAAGAATCCATTGGCTACTGCGGTATTACCATAGCCAAAGCATTCTCAAACCTAGTTTCAAAATCTGAATAAGGGGAATTTAAATGTTGAATGTTAGTTAAAATGTCATTTTCCTGGCTGATTGATTGAATATTAACGTCGCACTGTTCAGCTACTCGAGGGCTTTTGGCGACAGACCACGTAATTTTGAACCATGGTCAAGTGACGTGGACGACACCTGAGCTGGCACCCCCCTCTCCTAACTACCACACCACACCAACGGGAGGACGTTTCAGCCCTCGACAGATTTAACGTGCATCGCTGCGTCGTTTTCCTGGCAGATTCTCTGTGTGCAATTGAAAAACTGGAAAAATTCTCGACGGCCAATATTATAGTCCTTTAGCTTAACTCTGTCAAGAAACGCTGCAATGAGGGTTCTTGTTTTCATAAGACTTATGCTGTCACCTTGTAACTGCAAATAAACCTCTTTAAATTTAGAAAATATAAATATGTTAAATAGGCAAATCCCGGTTTGCATTTCAGTAAATTCTCTTTTAAAATTAAAATTACTATCTGGTTTAAAGAGAGCCACTAACGTAGATCTCCATTATACCCCATGGACCCCAAATAAATTTTTCCCTGGCGTCGTCACAGACTCCTGGAGGTCGATACACACCACTTCCGGAATCACTGCCACAAAGTTTCTACTGTTAAATTCCTCAAGGGCGTACAGTAAGACCCTGCTTAGCGCGAGGTATACGTTCCATCAAGGGCGTACAGTAAGACACTGCTTAGCGCGGGGTATACGTTCCATCAAAGTAGAGTGTAATATGAAACAGCGTTAAAAACGAGGTTATCTCATCATGTAAATAATGGGGTTAGGGGAAGATGGGAGGAAAATTCGTCAGTTATTTTGCCATTAAATTTATTAATTATGTTTTTTATAACAATAAAACAAAAATATATTTCTTACAAATTTAGAAACATAATATATAAACGAATATACATTTAAAAATAAATAAAATTCCAAGTCAGCATGTTTACATTTCAGATCATTCAGTCTCTTCTGTACTTGCATTTTTCTGTCTTTTTATCAAGAAGGTAGACTGACTTAAAGGCATATTGCGTTCAATTTCGTCGTCAATCCGTATAGGAAGTCTATTATCCATTTCATACATTGTAATATTTCTAGAACGGATAATTCTAGTTGCAGAGCTTGTCGTAGTTGCAGTTGCTGATAGCAGTATTTTTTCTTTATTCTTAAGAATGGTCCTTGTTGTTGAATTTGCCAAATTCAATGCAGCACCAATGTGAGATTGACGTTCACCAGTATCTAATCTTCTAATCACTTGCATTTTAATTTCTAGTGAAATGCTTTTTCTTGTAGCATTATTTTCGTGGTTTTTACTATCACCCATGATAAAAACTAAAAATACTAATGTTTGTTACTATAGAAATCGTTGTATTAACTAAATTTATTCTTACAATAACGTCAACAAATGTTTGAAACCATAAAAGTACGTTAACACCACAGAAAAGATGAAACACAGATAAACTGCTTCGGATATTGGGAAGCCTAACGCTGCGTGCAATTTTGGGGAATCCCACACTTAAAAAAAAAAGAGCGTTAAACCGAAACAGCGTTAAGCGGGGTCTTACTGTATTTCAAAATAAGCAGAGTTTCAATTAGTTTAATTTACATAATGACAAGGCAACCCTTTTACTACGTAACACACTTATGCATAAGGAAGTGTGTGGCAGAGTCGGGAAAAGGGTGAGACATAAATAAGTTAGGGGCAGTGGCGCACACAATGGGGGTCCTGGGGGCCGGACCCCCCCAAAGCCCTTGATTTTTTTCCGATAGGTTATAATTCTAAGTATATAATACGTAAAATTTAATTAAATATTTGTTATTAATGATTAATTTTATTAATTAATGCTAATTATTTATTCAATAATTAGTTTTTTATTGTGTTTTGTTCCTAAAAATCGACAAAATCAAAAATAGCATGATACAAGAATGGTGAACTTTCAACCCCGGACCCCCTTGAAAAATTCCTGTGTGCACTACTGGTTAGGGGAAAGTTCCATTTGGTTTTTAAAAAAAATACCTTTTCTTTTGTGTTCCATCTGGGACACTTGTAAACACACTCTGTATTGACCCAGGATCTTTGGAAGAATATAACATGACCTTAAATCAGTAATAATTTATTATAATTATGGCGTCAGGTATTGGTCAAAATATTATGTTAGAAATGTTTGACCAATGCCCAATGTCAGTGTGGTTGCCATATTTTTTCGATTGGTGGAGCTCCTTTAACAACTGAGGTTTTCCTATAGCGCCATATTTAAGGCAATGTATAACTAATTAAAAGAAAATAATTAAAAAAATTTTTTTTCTTTGCAAATTCTGCGGCTTTACTACATCGTACACATTGACGTAATTTCAGTAAGCATCTCTAAATATGAAATAACCATATAAAAATTTAGCAATCGCATTTGAATTCAAAACGTTATAACCTTACAGTGTTTTCATTTACTTATTTTTAATTTATCCGACTACGTTCGGAACCGTGATTTTAAAAAAGCGCATAAATGGATAATTTTCGGGATATTTAGTGTCATTTAGATTAGAGTACATGTATAAAATTGTTTTAAGAACATTTTGATAAAAAAAATTATTTAAATACAATATTTGGCAAAAATTAACTTAGAATAACCTTTTTTCAAAATGTTCTCCTTTTGTGAAAAATGCTTCTATTATAATAATACTTTGCCTATATATAGCTCAGATCTCTTTACAGAGGCTCAACTATGATTTTTGAAAAATTCACATTATTTTCAGAGTTACAGCTAATTGAAATAATTATCGGAGTTTTTTTCTTAAAATTTCTCCCCTCTGTTGTCGTAATACATGGATAAACCCACTTCTATATGTTATATATTTCAAAATTCTAGTTGAGCCTCTGTACAGAGATCTGAGCTATATACAGGCAAAATATTATTATAATAGAAACATTTTTCACAAAAGGAGATTATTTTGAAAATGGGTCATTCTATGTTCATTTTTTGTCAAAATATTGTATTTAAAAAATTTTTATTGTAATACTATTCTTAAAACAATTTTATGTACATCTTCTAATCTAAGTGACACTAAATATCATAAATATTATCCATTTACACGCTTTTGCAAAATCATGGTTCTGAACGTAGTCGGATACCTTAAGGTATGTATGTGATTACTTTTGAAACCGTGATCTTGCAAAATCGATTAAATAAATGCTTATTTTCGATATTTAGTGTCACTTGAATTAGAATATGTATATAAAATTCTTTTAGGATCATTATTACAGAAAAAAAATATTTAAATGCAGTTTTTTTAATAAAAGTCATGGAAAAAAAAGACATTTTTGAAATATTGTTATTTTATAGCATTTCTCTATAATATTATTTAGCCTATATATATAGCTAAGACTTCTACTCAGAGCCTGAACTAGGATTTTTGAAATGTATAAATTAAAAGTGGATTTATTCATAGTTAAATATTTCGAGAAAGTAGAGAAATTGTAATGAAAAAACAACCCTGTTATTATTTCAATTGATAATAACTCCGAAAATAATATAAATTATTCAAAAATCTTCGTTCTTACTCTATCAAGAAGTCTTAGTTGTACACAGGGAAATCATTATTTTTCTGGAAATACTTTCCATAAAATAAGAATGTTTTGAAAATATGTATTTTATGATTTCTTTGCCAAAAAATTGCTTTGAAGTAATTTTTTTACTGTAGTAATATTCTTGAAACAATTTTAGATGTATATTGTACTTCAAATGACAGGAAATATAAAAAAAAGTCATTAAAATGCTTTTGCTAAGTCATACTTCCGAACGTAGTCTCATCAAGATATTGGAATAATACCTCAGTCAAGACATGTGTGTGCATCACTACTATATATATACCACTATAACACAAACACAATTGCATTAAATTTTCTTTATTTAATGATTTATTCTCGACTCTTCCTCTACCGGTTTTTTTAAAAAGGGGGACGGATATAGGCAGTAATGAACTTAAAAGTGTTGCAAGCATATTTCGCTGTGGATGTCCCACCCTAGAAAAAGTCCCCACGAATATTAAAGGTATCGATGCTCAAAATCCTCAAGTTGGCGTAGCGTAAAAGTTTGGAGGGAAGGCAGGATCACTTTTCCGCTTAGGCACATTCGGTATGTGCCTAGGGTGCAAAAGATTTTGGGGCAGAAAAAGAGAAAAAATTAAAATTACAGCCAAAGAACCATTGCTAACTAGTCATGAGATGGCCAAACCATGCCATTATCCATTCCTTACGACTGCCAGTCCTGAACACGGTGGTTCTATAAGTGGTGGATAATGAAACTCTGCAAAGAATAAAAACAAAGAAAGGGAACTCTTGAACCAAAACTTGGAAGGTAAGAACTGAATGAGGGGGGGGGCTCTAGAAGTAGGGGGCTCAACAATTTGAAGTACCTAGGACGCCGAGGAAGTTAAAAACGGCCCAGATGGTATGGTACCAACTTAGGTTCCTTCCTCGACACATGGCCGTGGATCAAGAAAGACGGAATCCGTCACCAATAACAATTTATCTTACTTCGAAATGCAACTTTAATAAACAAAAAACAATGAAGTTTTAAATATGAATATGGACAGTTAATTTTCCTAGTTATTTAATCTTATTCACATTGTAATAAGAGTTATGCTAATAAAAGAAGAAATAAAAAATGTGAATTATTTTTCTTTATAATATCACGTTTTTTAGCATAAAATTTATGGTTATTTAGTGCTCAAGTATAATAGTTTCTCTAAAGCAATGATTCTCAAACTTTTTTTTTTCATTGCGGGACACTTTAAGGTATCCGACACGTTCGGAACCGTGATTTTAAAAAAGTGCATAATGGATAATTTTGATGATATTTAGTGTCACTTAGATTAGAATACATGTATAAAATTGTTTTAAGAACATTTTGACAAAAAAATATTTAAATGCAATATTTCGGCAAAAAATTAACTTAGAATAACCTTTTTTCAAAATGTTCTCCTTTTGTGAAAATTATTTCTATTGTAATAATATTTTGACTGTATATAGCTCAGACCTCTGTACAGAGGCTCAACTTTGATTTTTGAAAAATTCATATTATTTTCAGAGTTACCACCAATTGAAATAATTATCAACGTTTTTTTCTTAAAATTTCTCACCTCTGTTGTCGTAAAACATGGTTAAACCCACTTCTAAGTTATATATTTCAAAAATTCTAGTTGAGCCTCTGTACAGAGGTCTGAGCTATATACAGGCAAAATATTATTATAATAGAAGCATTTTTCACGAAAGGAGAATATTTTGAAAATGGGTCATTCTCTGTTCATTTTTTTGTCAAAATGTTGTTCTTGAATAATTTTTTATTGTAATACTATTCTTAAAACAACTTTATATACATTTTCTAATTTAAGTGACACTAAATATCATAAATATTATCCATTTATATGGTTTCACAAAATCACTGTTCCGAACGTATATAGTCGGATACCTAAAACAATTTCAAAATTTAGCAGCAAACTAACTATAAACTAAGTTTAAAAGAATTTTACTTATCTATAATACTCTATGTGAAATAGTCCTTGATAATAATTTTCAATGTTGAATAAAATAACATGTACGACGAAGACAACAAAATGTTTATTGAGTACATAATTACAAATTAATTATAAGAATACATTTCAGGCGAATTTTGAGCTGGACGATTTTTGATAGTTTCCTTTATGTTTGGTAGTAAAAAATGATAATGGCACTCTCATTTCGTCATCTACATTTAAATGTATCTATCTTTTTTTTTCATTTTATATTTGTTAATGCTGAAAATTTGAATTCACACAAATGTAGAAAATTGTAACATTTTTAAAGTTTGTTTGGCTGTTATGAGATAATCGATTTAATTTTAATCCAAAATGAATTAATTGACTCTTCCGAATGTTTTGAAATTAAACAGATGCGCAACAATTATCACACAGATGGATTACCCCAATCAATTTTTTTATATCTAAATTTGGGAAGTAATGAATAACTCTTCTCTCCAGTGTTGTGAAATGAAATGGTCAATAACAATTTTATGAATAGTTCATTTCTACAAAACGGCTGAATGATTCGGTTCCGGTGGGTTTTTTTCTCAGGGTATAATTGATAATTTTAAGAGGACACAGTACGATTCAATTGACAAAAATCGGTAAAAAAATCAAATCTATATTTTAACCTTAATTATTCTTTATATACTTTTCTATAACCTCACAAAATTTGAAAGCTCTAAATTTAAAAAACACAGAATTATGATAGCTTCTACGTACTTTTTCATTTACATCCCTATGGCACAAAAAAATCAAAACTTTAAATTTACTTATCTCAGAAAGATAAAATAACTGGTTTGTCTTCATTTAAAATGCCAAGGCTTTTTTTTTCTTTTGTGCCTAATGCTTTGAATTTCTTTTACCTATTGCTCATAGTACACGTAACAAAAGTTGGTATGCACTTTTGAATCAAAACAATACTTATTTTTTTTAAAAGTAATTGCTCAGAATTTATGCATTTTTCAAGGAATTTTCAACAAGCATTCACAAAAAGAAATATTAACCCATACCAACTTTTGTTATACATAGTTTGACGTACTTGTAAGGCAAATTTCATGCATGTACGTATATTTTTGTAGGAGAAGTAGCATTTCAAAATCACTTCACAAATCTTAAGCTTTTTCGTTAAAAAATTAAATGGCTGGATTTTTATGAAATTTTGAGCACAAAATCTGTTTTAAATAGTATACACACATAGGAGGCAACCAAAAATCTTTTGAAAATCCTTAAATTAAAAATTTTTACGCAAATCGTACCATACATGCTCTCTTAAAAAAAATTTGGAGGCATACAAAAGTGCCGAGACACAGTGGTTGAGAATTACTCCTCCAGAGACATTGAAACAGTTGATCAAACTGAATTTAATGGAACCTCATTTCACAGATAAATAGGGGTAAAAAAAGCATTTAAAACATTTAACGCTCACATAATAAAAATATATTTCAATAATTTCTCATCAAACTTACCAAGATAATGCTTTAAGTAAAAATTATTAGATGAAAGGTGAATACAATAAAAGGAGAATATATCCTAGAAACGTATTCAATAACAAGACCAAATAATATAAAAAAAATTTTTTTTAGTCAGTTCCTATTTAGGTTCAGCAAAGAAAAATTTTATTTTAGTTACTTTTTATTAAATAGTTACAATTAATATAAATATGTATATATATATGATAGAATCATCTATTAAGTGACATAATTAGGAGATCGGTTGCCAAAAGTCCTCGATTAACGAAAAAGTACGACGTTCATATTCCCTCACTCAACCCATATTAAAAGTTGTATTTTGATGTTATTAATAACTGTGCAAAATTTTTATTAATTGTGCGATTATTGAAAAAGATATTTAATTAACATAGTAACTCTTATATAAATCAATTCAAATGATTGGAATAAAAAAATATGAAGTGACCGAAACTGATTGTTTGAGATAACAAAAATAAATAAATAAATAAAATTGCTTTGCTCCCATAAAAATAATTTTTCTAACAGGCATCAGTAGTAAAAGTATGAGTTAAAAGCCATTTCCTTGAAAGAACCGATTATTCTCACAAATTTCTCTTTATCAGGCCCGCTTTTCCGCTTAGGCGAGCTAGGCACATGCCTAGGGCGCAAGAGATTTGGGAGCGCAAAAAATTGGAGGGTGATAATACAGAGAAAAAATTAAAATTTTAGAGAAAGTACAACACCTAGTATTTATTAACAAGGCAATTATTCTCTTTCATTTTTATACCTAAATTATCAAATCTTCATTTCGCTATCGGCGAAATTATTATGTAAATCGCTTGGCTTTTCTTCCTCAAATCATATTTTGTTTCATGTTTACTGTTATTAAGTTGTGTTCTCAAAACTCGAAATAAAATCTTTATCGCTGCGTCTCTCAAACTGTCTGCCCCCAAGGAGGGTGTGATAACCCTACTTGGGGGGCGGGCGGGCATATCACGAAAAATCGAAAATAAAAGATTTAAAATAATTATCAATTTAATAAAATAATTTACAATTTAAAATAATTATAAAGTGTGTGTGAAATACATTCTTAAATAAGAAAAAAAATGAAGTACACATTCACACTGATGTAATACACACTACTTATAAATGTATCAAAACTGCACAAAGTATTTAATAATTAATTTATCGATATTCAATTAAAAACAAGTTTAGTAATTACTAGTGACTCTGGGCTTGTCATATACAAAACAATGTTTATCTTGATAATTAGTACGGTTTATAGTTAAAGTCGTATTGTATTGTGGTTTTACCATCAAAGTACATTATAATTGCATTCAATACATTGTACGAAGGGGGTCTGCGATGAAAATTATGAATGGAAATTGGATCGCAAATAATGAAAGTTTGAGAAGCACTGCTTTATCGAAATCTACAACCCTCTTTTGTGACCGTGGTAGCCGAGGGTATAGGTATCGGATTGTGGCTGGCTTTGTCACGAGTTCGAGCCCAGTACCACTAAAGACCCGCCGTGTAGGACAGCGATGGACGCTAAATCTGTCGAGAGCTGAAACGTCCTCCCGGTGGTGTGGTGGGGTCGTTAAAAGAGGGGAGTGCCAGCTCAGGTGTTGTCCGCGTTACTTGACCATGGTTCAAATTTACGAGGTTTGTGATCAAATAGCCCTCTTGTTTCTTTGTAGAGCAACTTTAAACATCAAATGACGATTCCGGGGTTTTTTCACCCACTAAGAAAGCATACACACCACGACAGTGGTCTTCAAACTGTGTTCCACGAAACCCTGGAGTTCCACGATACATGCCCAGGGGTTCGACGAGTCACAAAATAAATCGAAAAAAATTATAAATGTGTATGCAAAATGGATTCACGTTCTCTATATGAAGTTTGCATCCCCACAAGAATTTAAAGCTCACTCCTGTCATTAAGAAACTGAAAATTTTATTTCAACATAATAACTTTATTTTGCAATACTTTTTAAACTTTTATTATAATATAATAAAAGATATTAAAAAATGTGTTTTATTTTTTTATATTACCTAATAGATTGTAAAAATTTTATTGTTTACACTCCCGGGTTCCACGAGATAATTGTATACTCGTTAGTACAATGTCTTGCAAAACTAAATAGTTTTCCAATGGAAAGTACACTTTTTGACATTTGTTGGGAAAACACCTACAATAAGGGAGAGGTAACGACTTATTGACCTTTCAACAGATTTGGTCCAAACTTTAAATTTAAGCAAGAAAAGCTCCTAAATCTTTTGTTGCAAATTCACAAAATATTCAGTATTCCTCTAAAACATTTTAATCCCATTCAGAACAAGTGTACAAGTGAAAAATATTTCTTGGCATAAGTGGCTACAAAAACAAAGTATAGGAATGAATTAAGCTCAGAATATGAATGTATACAGTTAATTTTAATGACTTAACTCGACGGTTTGTGTGAAAATCAAGTACATATTCTAGTTACTAAACATAATGAATGGGTGGGTGAAACCTGGGTCACAGATTAATATTATTAATTAAAAACCTATATTAAAGTAGATTAAATTTTTAATAATCGATGCAATACTTTTTTAAATTGCCTTTACAAAAAGTGTGTGGAATAGGCTACAAAAATACTTTCTAGTTTTAGGGCTTCATAAAAAACCTTCTAGTTCTAGGCAGTGGTGGCCAACCCGTGGCACGGTGCAGTTGTAATGGGGCACGCAAGACATACTGAAAAATTAAAAGAAATTGAATGCATAATAATAAATAATTTTCTACAACTTTATTGAAGTGGGGTTGTCCAGCAAAAGTCTCAAAATTTGGATCAAAATATGTTTGTGTGAATAAAGTTTTCTGCTATGAACATAATATAAAATATTATTCATATAGCTAGCTGATGTGTGCACCTATAACAATCCAATTTTGTTAGCATCTGCAAAAGTTAATCCTCTATATATAGATGACTTGGTAAAAAAAAGAGTAATTCAAAAGCTCATTAAGTAAATACTAACTGTTTAATAATTATTTAAAATTAAATGTTTCAAATTACTCGTTTTATTTTGTACCTAACTTAACTGAATTGAACCTGCAAAAGTTTATTAACAATAAAACCTAAATTTGCACTTCATCTTATTTTTAAATTTCTTGCATTAAAAAGTGTTATATTTGCGTAAAATTCCATGTAATAAGTATAAGAAATTTTTTTTACTTTTCTATATTTGTTTGGTGGAAATGTTGAAAACGGCACTCGTAATTATTTTTTATCAAATCTGGTACTCTTCTCGAAAAAGTTGGCCACCCCTGTTCTTGAAGCTCTGAGAGTAGAAAAAGTTTGAAGACCACTGTTCCCCAGAGTCACCCCACTATCAGTGCTAAAAGAGAGTTCCTCCCCCCATGTCCTGTTCAAAAGATTCCCTTTCTACCGGTCATTCTAAAATTTAAGCAGATTAACAGTCAGCTGATCTCAAGGTCACTTGACCGTTGCCTTTCCCACGTCGACCCCCCTTCCTGCGCTCTTCCAATCTTGCCCCCGTAGCGCAACTCGGTCGCGTTTCGCTGCTTCTCAGTTCTCCAGCCTGCGGAGTCGCTCTTCCGATAATGGTCTCTCTTTTTCACCCTCTCTCTGGGAGATTCTGTGTATAAGTTTTTTGAATCCGTTGGTACCCGCGTCATCTAAATTTCGTTTCGTTCGTTTTTTCCAAAGGATGTCATGGGGAGTGGTTTCTTGCCGTAGTTCTAGGGTTACATTATTTTTAACCCCTCACCCCCTTTTTCACGAAAAAAAAGCAGAATTAGTGTTTCTGAAGTGATTAAAGTCATTATTCGTGTAGCAAAATATTCTTTTCCATAAAATATAGTATTATTAATGTGTATTTAAGCAGTTTATGTGGTAATTTTATTCTAAAGTAACGTTTTAAAATTTTGTACGTAGATTGCATACACATGGCGCCATCTGCAGATTTTGTAATAAAGCTTGCCAAATATGGCGTCAGAAAATTCTGGAAGCAAGGATATATGTATTTTTCGTAATTTTAAAATTTTCTAGACTATTTCTGAAATTTCTACCTTTCAAGACGGATTTATATGAGTGATTTACGTTCTCAACAAAAGTTTTACGCCTGAATAATGCGATTTCATTGTGCAAAAGTATCCTAACCATGTCAGTGCATTTGTACTGAAAAATGGGGGTTGAAAATAAAGTAACCCTAAACCATTCGTCAAGTAACCACTCCCCCTTTCGAAAACACAACGATCAAGTGACCTTGAGAACAGCTGACTGTTAGTTTTTGCTAGAATTTTAGAAACGGCGGGAAGAATTACTTGCACATGTTAGCTGTGGAATGGGGGGAGTGGAAGGGGGGACTCTATTTTTAGCACTGATAGTGGGGTTATTCCGCAAAAGTGGTCTTCAATCTTTTTCTATACTCACAGAACCCCAAGAACACTGGTGGCCAACCTTTTTGGGACGAGTAGCACAATTTGATAAAAAAATATTTATGAGGGCCGCTTCTAACATTCCCATCAAACAAATGTGGAAAAATAAAAAAAATGTTACTTATAGGCTTATTGTGGTATTTTTACGGAAATAGCACAATTTTTTTAATGCAAGAAATTTAAAAATAAGATTAAGTGCAAATTTAGGTTTTATTGTTAATAAACTTTTTACTGGTTAAATTCAGTTAAGTTCGGTACAAAATAAAAATGAGTAACTTGAAACGTTTAATTTTAAAAAATTTTTAAACAGTTAGTATTTACTTAATGTGGCTTTTGAAAATTTTCTTTTTTTTACAAGTCATTTTTATTAGGATTAACTTTTGCAGATGCTAACAAAATTAGATTAGTATAGGTGCACATCAGCTAGTTATATGAGTAATATTTATTTTATTATGTTCATAGCAGAAAACATTTATTCACACAAACATATTTTGATCCAAATTTTGAGACTTTTGTTTGAGACAACCCCACTTCAATAAAATTGTAGAAATTATTTATGATCATGTATTCAAATTTCTTTTAATTTTTCCGTATGTCTTTGCGTGCCCCCGTTACAACTGCACCGTGCCACGGGTTGGCCACCACTGCCCTAGAACTAGAAGGTCTTTTTGCGAAACCCCTAGAACAAGAAAGTATTTTTGTCGAACCCTATTCTACACACACTTTTGTAAAGGCAATTAAAAAAAGTATTGCATCGATTATTAAAAATTTTAAACTACTTTTAATATAATTTACTAATTAATAATATTAATCTGTGATCCAGGTTTCACCCACCCATGCATTATGTTTAGTAACTAGAATGTGTGCTTGATTTTTTCACACAAACCGTTGGAAGTCTAAGCCCACTGAAATTAACTGCAATCGCATTACATATTCTGAGCTTAATTTATTTTTATACTTTGTTTTTGCAACCACTTATGCCAAGAAATATTTTTCACTTGTACACATTGTTCTGAATGGCATTAAAATGTTTAGAGGAATAGTAAGTATTTTGTATGAATTTGCAACAAAAAATTTAGGAGCTTTTCTTGCTTAATTTAGAGTTTGGACATCAAATCTGTGGATAGGTCGATAAGTCGTTACCTCTTCCTTATTGTTGGTGTTTTCCCAACAAATGGTGGCCGCGGTAACCGAGTGGTATTGGTATCAGACCGTGGCTTGCCTTGTCACGTGTTCGAGCCCGGTACCACTAAAGACCCGCCGCTTAGGGCAGCGATGCACGTTAAATCTGTCGAGAGCTGAAACGTCCTCCCGTTGGTGTGGTAATTAGGAGATGGGGGTGCCTGCTCAGGTGTCGTCCACGTCACTTGACCATGGTTCAAAAG
>BMAV01022906.1:0-45496 GCA_019973955.1 Trichonephila inaurata madagascariensis
GATTCCCTTTTCACAAGATTTAGAACATTGTCAAGAATGGTTTTAGGGTCTGTGCCTTTCGGTAAATTATCGATAACCTTCCCTACAATTAAATGTAAAGAACAAAAACGAATGTAGAATTGCATGATTATTGACACCATCTTGGCAATGAATCTCAAATATGACTGATGTCGTTATCCAAACACATAGATGTCTCTGATCACGGGCCCAGGGCCTCGGAGGCAATGGAGCCTCGTCTCGTTCTCGATTCAACCTTAAGATCATAGTTGGAATAATTTCAAAGGTCAAATGTTATTTCTGGTTGTATTTTCTGAAAAACTGGGAATTTCGAATATGTCTACTAACTACATGCGATGATCGGGGTCCATGCACAGACTTAGGCCTACTACCATGCACCATCATTACTCATTCAGCCAAAAGGTGGTAGTCGGTACTAATTACTTTTAAGGATCATAGGTGGGGCCTACATTTGTGTAGGGGCCCAGGGCCTCAAGTCTTAAGGCGTCCCTGTCCAAACACTTAATTTACTAGATTTAAGTTACCTAAATTAGCTATTGTAGATAATGTAGGCGTGATCAGTCATGAACGAACAGAGAATTTGTAAACTGATACTTACGGGTA
Source organism: Trichonephila inaurata madagascariensis (assembly GCA_019973955.1). NCBI lineage: Eukaryota > Metazoa > Arthropoda > Arachnida > Araneae > Nephilidae > Trichonephila > Trichonephila inaurata. The sequence goes on from BMAV01022906.1 coordinate 622, forward strand.
TTTAACATGGCTGTCTTTTCCCAGTTTGATGGGGAATGGCAATGGCAGGGGGATGGGGACAAACCTTGGCTTAATGGCCTTGGCGATCAAGTAGGCTGCCAACAGCTTCTTGTATCTGAGTCCACCGCCTGCCATGACCTCAGGGGGGAAGATGGCAGCTCCTACCAACATGACGGCGACTGCCAAGCACAAGAATTTGCAGCTGACCATGATGATCTGAAATGAAAAGGACATTTAAACAACAATCTACTTCAGTTCATATGTTTCTGTTGAATTAATATTACATGAGAATTAAGAATCGAATGTTGCAACAGTTAGCTATCATCGTTGAAAAAAAAAAGACTAATTAATATCGCAGCATTTCAATCTTCTAAAGTTCATGGTTGAAAAAATAATTCGGTATTTATAGCAATAATATATTTATAGGAAATTGCAAGTTCTTTTTATGTAATTCATGGTTTGAATACAATTATTGGGTTTGAGGAGTTTGATTTTTTTAAGCTCTTATCCGTTTTAAAATAAGTTAAAATACTTTTTTACGGGAATATCAATTATTGTTGTTTTATATTGCAATCTTTGCAGTGCGTGCAGTAGTTATTATAAAAATTTGAGACTTCTAAGAGATGTAAAGGAATCTTTCCTAATGAAAAGGATTATAGGATTGTATATGCAACATATATTCCACAAGCGATTCTTTGAAATAATTATTTTCGAAAAATTTCTTTTGAAAATATATTTGTTATCGATCAATGGTTAAACAAATGTGTGTTTATAACTATTTTTGTGAAAAAAAAATATAAGGTGAAAAATTTTCAATTTCAGAAACTTTTTGCAGAAAGAGGGGAAGTGATTTTATAAATAATCGCGCCCATCGATATCTTGTTGAATAAATTATTGAAAGACTGGATGATGTAAAAGTATGCTTTATTATTATATTTTGAAAACTAATAATTAAATTAAGTAGCATTAAGAAAGTTAAAATGCCTTTGGATTGTTTAAATTTTTACTCCTTTTCAACATCAACAGCAATTTTAATTTTTATATTAATTCTTTTGTTTAAATTCGTTTTAATGATAAATAATTTAATAATTAATATCTGTTATACGGTCAACAAACTAGTACTTCTATTGCTGTAACCGACTGCTATACTATTTCATTTGTTCGAAACACCTGTATTTTATACTCGTTTGGATAAAATAAATAAATTTAAACAAGTCTCTTTAAATAAAATAAATATAAATAAACATTGATTTTATTTTTTAAGCTTATGTATCTGCATCTTTTTTTTTAGTGTAGAATATCTAGACTAGGAAAAGTCCTCAATCACCAGTCTTATTTCCATCTTTCTCAATGCCTCTATTATATGTCCGGTCAAATTAATTGTATATAATTTTATCCCCTTCTTGGGATCCCATCTATCTTTACTCTACCTGGTCAGCTACACTTGGCTAATAATATCCCGCTTTCAATTGAAGAATAACAAGTCTAGGAAAAGAAATATAATTATTAAAAGGGAAGTGAAAGCAATTACGTAAACGAGGTAATCCTTACAGTTTTCCGTTACCCATTTAGACACTTTTTGAAGTTAAAAATCGCCTGTCTGCGCCCACCTTTGATAACCCTTGCTGGACTTTCCCCTTCTATTAGATCTGGAACAAAGATTCTCTTTCTACAGAAGAGGAAAGGAAAAGTTGTTTTTTTGGGTCATCCCTCCCTTAAATGGCTTACTTCCTCTTTTTTCATCCCCTTCATCACTCTTTCTTTCTATTTTACGTCTCTTTCTCCTCCCTCCTTCCTTCCACACGAACAAAGGCTTCTATTAGCGGTCGGCTCCGTATGATATTTTTGATTTTCACGACCGAAACCTGATTGTAATCTTGAAATTGGATTTTGGGACGAGGATGGAAATATGGTAGGACGTTGAACCGATTTCGAAACAGGTGTGCGTGGGGGAAACCGAAATGTTATGAAAAGAAAAGTGTCTAATTTGAAAAGTTAACCTGCCGGTTTGGTAGGTTAAATTGGTGAACTAAAGGACTGGAATATTTTTGTGTGGTTTTTAAGACCTACTTTTGAACGAGGATGTAAGTACTGTCATTTTGGGGCTTGTTTTTTCGTCTTTTGACAGGATGTTTTAATTAGTGCTAAAAATAAAAGGAATCTAGAGATGAGGAAATCACACGATATAAAAATGAGACATTTAAGGCACTGCTTCAATACATATATTTTTGGGGGGGATATATTTGTGTCCTGCTAATTCTCTCTCTCGGGTTATATTTTATAGTTATTTTTGTACCTTTCAAATAACTTTTTAGTAAAATAACAATTAAGATATATTTTCGTGAATTAAACTAGATGCTAAAGAGGAATTTATAAAAATTTTATTGCAGGTTTCTTAATTACTATATGCGTTAAAAAATAGGAGAAATTATATGAAATTTCGAATTACTTAATGTTTGCATTATTTTTCTTATTCATACTTTTTTGGGGGAAGAAAAGGGCTAATTAAATTTTGTTTAACAGTTAGATTTGTATAATCCCTTGCATCATACGATTTCATTAGTAAACTTGATCCAGAATATAAATTAAAGCACTAGAACAAAACGATATTCTTTTTTTGTTTTTAAGCTATTTTAAATGATAAAATACTGGTGATCCTCTAAGCACTTGGAGCTGAGGTTAAAAATATTATATCAAATGCAAGCTACTTAATTCGTGCGCTTGAGTTAGTTGAATAACACGTTTTAATGTGCTGCTTTAAACAATTAGAAGAAAAAAAAATATTAGAATATCTGATATTGTACGATTAAAATTATTAGCAATTGCATGAATACATTCTTAATATTTAATATTTGTACGTTTGTACGTTTTCCGATACATTAACTGTAACACAAAATATAATTTAAATAATTTAAAAGTAAAATATCTTTTAAAAATTCAAAGCATTTATTTTATAATTTAACTTTTTATATGGTTTATGTTGCTTCAACAGTAAAAAGAAAACAATGCAAAGAATAAAAATAAATTTATCTTGATCTAATTTGCTGCAGTAATTTTTAAATTTAAATAGGAATTTTTTTCAACCTTAAATATTAATTTTTCATTGCAACTAATTATTTTACATAAAACTGTCTGTTGTTGCATTAATCTAATTTTAGTTATTAAAGTGTTTTAATATATTAATTCTTTAATCTGTGCATTTTTAAATTTTCGAATCACAGCTAAAAATTTGTAGTAGTGAATTTACATTCTTATTAATCTATATATTTGTATGTAATTTATAAAGAAAATACTTATTAAAACCCGTACATATATTTTTATACATCAACACTCAACTAAAACTATATATTTTGAGGAATTGTTTAACAACTTAATGTGTGAAGCATATCTTACATAATTTATAAATACGATGTGAGGAAGTTAATATTTAATACTCTTTAGACACTTTATAAAAATATTAATTTCACGTAAATTTATCGTAATATTAGGCAATGTAGTAATAACATATGTAGCGAAACATTTATAATAAAACATATATAATGAAACAAATATAATGAAACAAATTAATTCACTCAATAAAACTTATAGCTTTCGCTTATTTTTCATTTTTAAATCTACTACCATCCGTACTTTCCAATGTATTGGGGGAAAGGAAATAATTCTTTGATGTGTTGACAGTGAAAGTCCTCGTCGGTTTTTTACTACGCGTCTGATTTCGTAATTTATTTTCTTTTATGCAACAGTAGGTGATCTTAAACCTGAGCGAGGGTTTGGCATTCTAAGTTCAAGGACGGTTTTCGAACTCCAGCCATTTGAGGCCTTTGAGAGTCACCGAAGTGGAACCGCTTTTAAGGGAAAAAGGGTCAGTGGGGTTCGTTCCCCTCCACTTTCCGTTTTCTTCAAGCGTTTCATTTAATTTAATTATCTTTCGGTTCGTCTTCCTTCTTTACTTCGCATGTGAGAAAAACGCTTTTTTCTACATTTCCTGATTGCCATTTCAGAACTCTGTAAATTACGGAATAGGTTGAAAAAGGGAAAAGGAATTCTTAAAGGTCATGGCTAATTTACTTGCATACTATGGAGGAAACATTAAGCAAATGAGGAAGTCGTTTTCAAGTACCTGATCATCAATATTAAGAAGGTAATTGGCTACTTGCTCGCTATATAACGATTTTTAAACACTACTCGGAGATTTAATTGCTACAAAGATACTTTTTAAGTATTTAAAATAAATAAATAAATACTTTTTCTAGCTATAATTAAGGTTCATTTGATTTTACCCGTAAACACAGTAATATTTTTGATCGTTTGGGAAAAGGGTTTTAAATTTTTCAAATTAACTAATCAGGATAATTTAATTTTTATAGCTGTACAATCTTTTCAGTTTTTTAGCCTAGTAGAATCTTTTTTCTATTCATTAAAGTTTTAATTCATTTCTGAGGACATTAAATAATTATTAATTCCATGTAAAAGTAATCAGTTACTTTAGATCGAACACTGATAGCTTGCACTTGGTGCTGCAAAAATAGCCTTGATTTTGAGGTATAAGCCGATACGGGAACTGGTATTGATTAAATACCTTAATAAAAACAATTCAAGTAGTGTGTTGGCAACTCACATATGAGCAAAAGATCAACACGATGCTATATTTGAATCCAATGGCTTCTCCTCTTTGAAGTCCACCGAAAGCGAAAGCCGTTCAATATCGAGGGATGTATCCCAATATGGCACACGACGGTGTATATCCAAAGGAGTATCTGTTCTAACCGAAAAAAAGGACCGGGACGTCGAAACCAACTCTGAAAAGTATTAATCCACAAATGTTTGGTTGCACTGCTTACCTATTAGATAAGGTTCCAAACAGGAGGAGGATTGGAAGACTTGTTGGAATTGGAAGAGTTGACGAGTTTGTGATGTCTGGTCTGGAAGTGGATCGGCCTTTTATATCAAACTGAAAATGGCCCTTGGCTTTCCTTCTGATCAACAGGTGGCCCAATTGGACACCGGCCCCACCTCCCCCGCGGTGAAATACAAAAAAAGCAACAGACCGGGCGCGTGAGTTGCTATAATTGTTTACTATCGCCTTCTACTCTTTGTTACGTTACTTCCTCCGCTCTCGTTAATTCGAAGCAGGATCCACCTTGATTGGCGAGGCTGGCCACGTCCAATGGGATCGCTTCCAGAGGCCCGAGGGGCCTGTGCCCCAGAATTGATCGGGATGATGAGGTGATATTCGAACGTTCTTTTCCTCCAAGGGTTGCAGCCCCGTTTCTCTTTACTTCGGTTTCCGCCACGAGCGACACTTTCCCTATCGTTTGGTGGCTTCTGGGATTCCATTTCGGACCGAAAGGAATGTGATGATGGAATGATAATGCAGAAGAATGAAAAATAAAAAAAAGAACAATTGATGGCAGGGTTTAGAGGAAGGACTATAAAAATATCTGGGAAGAGGTTTAATGGGTTTGCAAGTTTCAATGTATCTTTCGTCATCTAATGAGTTCTGGTCGGTTCTTTAGGTACACGCTTTTCGAGCTGTCTGGGTTTTTAGGTGCGGGTCCTCGATTCGCGAATTTAGTTTGAATTCTAAAAAGAAATATTCGGAAAAAATATTTCTTGGTTTTAAGAGAGAAGTGATGAGATTCTTTAAATAAAATTTACTTTCTTCAATGTTTTCAAATTTTAAATTTAAAAAGAACCCAAAATTCTCTTTTCTCTGTTATCTTTTTTGCATTATATGGGTTCAATTACATTTTATATGAAAGAAAGGAAATATTAAAGAATGATTAAAAATGTTTTTAAAATAGGGGAATAAAAAACCAGTAGGAGTTTCTCTTTTCATTTCTTACTATTAATGAATTTTATCTGTTTGAATGGAAAAGTTAAAAGCCTTTTCTGAAAGTCCCACTTAAGGCGGATTTTTAACTAAAAAAATTCTAAATATTCCACTGTATGTCTTTTTTTTAAAAAAAATTCTAAATATTCTACTGTTGTTTTTTTTTAAAAAATTCAGCTTGCAATAAATTTTATATTAAAGAGCTTCTAACCTTTTCAATCATTTTTTCATCTAGTTGTGTGTGTGTTGTGCGTGCTTAAGATAGTATTAATATTATTATTCTTTATACTAGCAAGAATTTTGTTCTAAATCTTTTTCAATTTTTGAATCTATATGCGTAACAAATGCTTACTCAGATGTATTGGATTTTGATCATATGGAAAAGGAAAACAATGATGATTATGGAATTATAAAAGCTTGAAAATTCCTGACTTTTTGTGAGTTTTTTTATTAATTTATGTTACTTATGTAGTTTCATTATATAAAAGCTTTCGTTATAAAAATAAAACTTTTCCAAATCATATATTTCTTTTAAAAATATTTTTATTTGAACTATGCCATATTTCTGAGTTTTTAAGTAGCATCTAGTATTGGTTGATAAATTTGGCTCTAAAATTGTTTGAAAACGAAATTTTTAAACAGAGATTTATAGAGTGTGTTTTAGAAACTAGAGCTAATGTTCTTATATTGTTGGTTCAAATGTTGAGAAAATATGTTACAATTTTTTACACTTAAATTAAAAATATTTTAATCTTGCAATTTATATATTATGTGCTTGAAATTTAGAAGTTGAATGAAGAATTTACAATAAATTTATATGAGTAAATTTTTTGTATTTTTGTTTTGTTCCTGATTAGAAGGGTTTTTTCTTTTAAAATATAAAAATTACGTATTTTTTAAAAATTATTTTATAGTTAAATCGGAAAATAGTATGAAAGTTAAACAATATTTCATATTTTAACTAAAATAAAATTACCTTAAAATAATAAAAAATAGCCGTATTCTCCCAATTTAAATTAAAATATTGTATTAAAAAAGAATCTTAAAAACAAAAAGAAACATTTAATTTCATTAAACTCATCAGATTTCAAATCCTTATTTAGTTATAGTTCTTATAGAGTAAAAAGCTTTTTTTATTATTTTCATATTGTAATAATTAAATAATTCGTTTTTCGAAAGGTTTTTTTTTGGGTGGGTTTGTTTATAATTAATTTTAATGGTTTTGGAAAAATATTTCTTTTTAAAAAAAATATTTAAAATCATTCCAAATGAAAAATTCCTTAACAAAGGAAAAAAAGGAAAATGTTACATAAATAACTATTCAAAACAAAATAAAAATAAAATAATGTATAAAAAAAGGCCATCATTTTCGAAGGAGTAACCATTTTTGCCATTATCTTAAAAAAAAAAAAAATAAACCCCCTTTTTGATTTACGTAATGTCCTTGTGAAAAGCCAGGTAACGTATTCTAAATAATTTTTAAAGTCTATTTTTTTTTTTGTGGAAATATCGCTTCACAATATTTGAATCGTAGAAATAGCAACACAGAAATACTTTCCTGCAATATTATCATAAATAAATTTTTAGTCATAGTTTTTTTTTAAAGAACTGAAGTTTTCAAAAAAAATTTATTTTTGTTTAACGTCAATAAGAAAATTATTTTATTCATTATGAATATTAAATCCTTGATGATAAAAAATTAACTTATTGTAGTTGGTATTTATTGCCACAATTTGCACGATATAAGCAAAATTTAAATTGATATAAAATTTATCATAATTCCATTTGATCAAAATTCATATTAGTCTTTACTTTTTTTTATTAGAATACAAGCAATAAAGGAACGATATGTTTTTTTTTTTATTTTCGTGGTTTTGAAAAAAATAATTAAATACGTGTTTCAAACTAAAATAACATTTATTTAGTAATGAGCATTTATAATGGCGAAAAAATTAATGGTGGTAAACATTAAGTGATTAAAAACTCATATGGTTTTCTAATTCTCTAATTTTTGCGAAGGGAAACAAAATTGAGAAAAAATTCAATTAAATATTTTCAAGTAATATAGTTCTTGTGAAATAAAATAGAAATGACAAAAAGGCTTTCAATGTCATCTTAAGTTACAAAAATGAAGACAATTTTCCAATTAATTAATTTTTTTAGGATCACAATCCTAGCTTAATTTCTCGGTTATTTTTTTCTCCGTGGATATGTAATTCAGTTGAAATTTTGACGTCTTTCCTCTCTCTCTTTCTTTTATACACAATCGAAAGGAATATTTTACTATTATATTAGAAATTAAACAGATTTTCTTAAAATCTCTTTTATCTCTAATTAATGCTGTATCTAAAATTTTCGTGAGATGTGTATTAAGAGAACCATAATATCATATACATCAGGGATGGCGAACCAGTGGTACGAGTGCCATTGATGGCACAGTGACACAATATTTTTGGCACGCCAGTGATCAAAATGGTTTGCATTTTATTTCAAAATTTCAAAGTTCACTATGAAGTATTACGAACAAACGCGTGTAATCGGGGGAGGATAGCACACTCGTTTGTTATTGTATTGCCTCAGTTGCGTCGTGGACTACAATTGTTTATGATGTCAAGTTTGTCTACGCATAGCATAGTCAATTTCATTGACACTACTGTATTTTAAAGTTTATCTGTGTTATATTTGCGGTTTTTAACTGTTGTTTATAATATGGCTAGTTCAACAAAACAACAAAAAATGAAAGATAGTAAGTGTAACAGAGAATTTCAAATTTGGTGGACCGAGAAACATGGCATTATTAGAAAAGGCGACAAAGTGGTGTGTGTTTTATGTTCTGGAATAGTGGTATGCAGATCATCGTCTGCAAAACGGTATTTTGAAAGAAATCGTAAACCCTCTTGTCAAAAAAAGTGAACCACAGCCAAAAAAAAAAATTAATTGCTTAGAAACCGTTTGACAGATGGCTCCAATTCAGCAGGCATTCTGCTAAAAGTAACATCTTACAATCCTAATATAAGTTATTTGTCCACACACACAATCTGCAACAACAGAAATCACACTAATTTTACTCTTTAATTTGAATTACACGTATATAACTAAAACATTTATAACTATACCGTACACTTTCGTAGTAAATAAAGTTTTGAGTTTTTAGTATGTAGTTTTATTATTCCCCAATAATCACAAGTCAGAATTATTTGACGGCACGTCTATACTTCATTAAACACTTCTTTAGAAAGAAATGGCACGTTGATCCATAATGGTTCGCCACCCTTGATATACATTCAAGAAATCGATTTTTCAACTTTAGTATTAAAAAATACTGCATACTTTTTTGAATCTAAAAATGCATAACACTTATAAGTTTGTTGATAAAATATCCTTAAAATAATAAAATGTAAGCAAACGTTCACAAATGTTTAGTATTTTCACTTTTATTCCAAAGCATAATTCTTTGTTTTTAGGTACACTTATAAAAAAACTATTGCACTATAGGATGGTTCCAAATTTTTTATACTTCTATAAAGGATACCTGTGTATATAGTGAATCTATATTTTTAAGTCTAAGTAGTGCATAGTTGTTGATTTTTTAAATAGTTTTATGTATAAAAAAGAGGAAAAATAAACATTTTCAAAATTACAAAGTTTTATAAATTTGTTAAAGAAATTTTCTTAATATTTCACTAAAAACATAGATTCACTCTATTTTGTGCATTGTTTTATATATGTGCAAAAAATATTTTACGTATTTAAGAGATACTTTTTTAAAAATGGTACCTAAACACAAGCATGCATTATGAGATCTCAAAATTTATGTTCAACTTAAATTAAACAAATTTTTTTAAATAAAAATAATTTTTTTATTTCTACAGAATGATTATAAAGTATCTTTATTAAGATCACAAAATAATCTAAGCTTTATTTGAAATTTTTAAAGATACATGTCCCATAAGCAAAGAGTCTTAATTTGGGCATTTTACTCTTTCGAGCATGTCCTAGTACCCTTAAGTAAGTTATTTTTTTCTTTAATTGAATGTTTCTGCTGGAATAGTGACCGCAGTTATGACATACAGTCACATACTCGTGGACGGCGTGTCATGAGTTCGAACTCTGGTATCATTGAAGACCACTCGTGTAGAGGAGCTGATGCTAGTTAAATCTGTTCAAGCTCAAAGTACTCCCGTAGGTGGGCTTTGGTAGTTTGGAAGGTGGGTGGGGAGGGCTAGAATTCAGGTATCTTCACTTGAACGAGGTTTACAGTTTCGAGATCTGTCCCTAATAGTTTCCGTGTTGCTTTGTAGTGAGACGTTAAAATAAATACTTTTTTTTTTTAAGAATATCACTCTTAGAACTAGCTCATACATGTTTACTCCGAATTTCCAATTTTTATTTATTGCCAAATTTTCAAAGAAAAGAAGAAAAAAAACCATAATTAATGTTTGTGAGTTTTATTAACTTTTTCAATTAGATAACTTTGTGGAGAGAATTCCACATTTACTGTTTAATTCTAGGCTTAGTCGATTCTTGTGGGTTAATTATATAATTTTAGTTTATTCTTATAGTTAAAATTCTTTTTAGAATTTTAAACAGAACTACTTCGTTGATAATTCAATGTTTTAAATGTAGTAAAACCAAATCTAAAACTCTTTTATGCACAGTTATTCTATTATTACAACGTTTTAAAATTTTCTTTCTTTCGTCAGTTTTAAGGTTACTAGGTCGACTAGGTTATATAAAAATGATTTTTAGGTGTCTGATGTTAGGGCTAGTTAGGACAATTAAAAAAAAAGAAAAAAGAAAAAAAAAATGTAAATATTGAGGAAAAAGGAATAATATATAAAACTAGAGAGTTTTTAAAGTTCTTTTATAGCATTTGCTTTATATAACTTATATGAATAGTTTTTTAAATGTGTTTTTTGAAGAATTAAATTTTCACGATAATTTGTGCACAAAAAACATTCAAAACAATCCAATAAAGCTCAATGTGATTTATAATGTATATGTTATGCGCCCTTTAGAAAGTCACAAACCACATGTTTTAAGATAGTTACATTTAATCACATTTTACAGCCACTTTTAGCTTAGAACATACAGTAATTTTGACGAAAAATCATTAAAATAAAATTCAAATGCTTATAAAATATTTATTTCTTAAATATTTTTTACCCTGCGGTTTGTCACACTTCAGATGGATCAAGAAATATATCAAAGAAATTAAAATTGTATTATATCCAATGAATTTTATCCATTATTTTTCTTTTCTTAACTTTGTAAATTTTGAAAAATTTCATAAATTTTTTCAAAACCAAAAGGGTTATTTTATCTATTATTTATTTAATAATTATGACCTTTTAATCCTATTTTGTTCTTTAAAACAGTAAAGTTTTTCTGAAAATCAACTTTCGAAAAATTGGTCTTCCAACGTAGTCGGATGCCTTAAATTTTCAAAAAAAGTAGAAAAAAGAAAAGAAAAAGCATAATTATGTGAGTTTTATTAACTCTTTCAATTAGGTTTATAATTTATTTCAATTTGTGGACTGAATGTCATATTTTCTATTTAATTCTGGGTATAGTCGAGCTTTGTGGGTTAATTATAATTTTAGTTTATTCTTATAGTTAAAATTCTTTTTAGAATTTTAAAGATAAAACTACACTAAATTTATAAGGTATCCGAACACATTCAGAGACTTTTTAACAAATTAGCAAATTTAAACATTACAAATGCTTTTTTAGGACTCATTACCAATAAATACTAATATTTAAGTAATAATTTTTAAAGTAAGTTACCTAAATTTTACAAAAAATCACAATTATAAGTGAAATTTTAGCAATATTTTTGAAAAACTTCAAATCAATTAGAGAAAAAAAGTAATAAAAAAAAATTATACTAGTAAAAGTATTGCTAAAACAAATTAAATGCATTTATCTAGAAAATGTACTACAATTTTAATGATTTATTAAAATTTGAAAATTTTAGAGCTGACTGAGTAAACATTATAAGAAATGCGACGTTCTTTATGAGACCATTATTTAAATAACAAGCCGTAACTCAAAAAGTATTCATATAATAAGAAATATTTTAGAGCATCCTCTAGAAAATAATATAAATATCTGGCTCAAAAAGTGTTATAGAAATGCATTTCTAACATTTTGAGTTATCAGACTCGCCATGATAGATTTTGAGCAATTTCAATGCCTACTTCTGGTAGATCAAAGACCCACTTCCGGTTTTTCTAACTTTAAAAAATTGATTATAACTTGGTTTCTAGGTAGCGTAGAAACAAAACAAAGTATATTTGGTAACGCTGAAAGATATCTCTACATTCAATAACATGAAAAACAAAAATATCTGTCTTGACCGAATTTGGTCATTTTCAACGTGTTCGGATACCTTAAGTCAGTGGTGCAACAGTCCATGAGGGCCAAGGCCTACTGTGCCCATCTCAGTAAACGTGACCATTGGACACTGAGAAGCATGAGCGAATGTCCCGATCAGGTGGTCAGTCTGAAGCGAAACCCCCAGTGTTTAGTCTCCAAGCAAGCATGGTACTCATTTATCGACCCATTAAAGAGAATTACTTCGTTGATAATTCAGTGTCTTAAAGGTAGTAAAGCCAAATTTAAAACTCTTACTATGCACAGTTATTTTACTATCATAAAGTTTTGAAATTTTCTTTCTTTCATCAGTTTTAATATGTATATTTTTTCGCATTATATATTTCACTTTTTATCCTTTGTATTTTTAGTATTCTGAAAACGATTTGGCATATTAATGTCTCATTAATATGCCAAAACATCGATAAACTGTCCGATCTTGCAGCCCTTCTTCAGCGAGAGTGAAGTTCTCCTGCATGCCTTGTTAGAGATGACCCGCAGCCCTGGAAATAGGAAAAACTGATCAACGGACTGATAACACTTGCATGCCTGGCGAGGAGAGAAAAAAGAATAACATAATGATATTTATAAAAGTGGCTACTACGAATGGCGACATTTGTTGGCCTCAGGTGGAGACTTTTTATAGATCATTGTGTACAGTTTCTAGACGGAAGGATTGAGGTCAACCACGTTACGCGATTCATGGGACGTTCTGGAAGTCACATTTCATTCATGCATTCGCACGAGGGGTGGGAAATTCCTCTTTAGGGAGAAAGTGAGAGAAGGAGTTGTAATTACGTGTGTGAGAGAGGTCTTCGGGTGCACGGTGTTGTAATGGTCAGTGTTCACTTTCTTCGGAAGGTGACCTTTTTCTACGGTATATAAAAGAGGTTACTTTTTTGTGTGTCGTTAGGAATGTAGACAATAAAGAACATCGATTTGTTTTTCTAACAAACGTCGGCCTGGAGTAAGGTTTGGGACACCAACGTGAAGTATAAGAATCCAATATAACCTAGAGCAGGGGTGGTGAACCTTTATAGATCAACATGCCATTTTATTTAAAGAAGTGTTTAATGAGATATAGACGTGCTGTCAAAAATTTTGACTTGTGATTATTGGAAAAATAATAATAATAAATACTAACAACTCAAAACTCTTTATTTACTACGAAAAAAAATACTTTTTGTTCTGTATAGTTGTAAATGTTTTAGCTACACGTGAAATTCAAATTAAAGTAACATTAGTGTGACTTCTGTTGTTGCAGATTGTGTGTGGATGATAAATAACTTATATTAAGGATTGTAAGATGTTACTTTTACTAGAATGCCTGCTGAATTGGAGTCATCTGCCAAATGGTTTCTAAGCAATTAATTACTTTTGCTGTGGTTAAGTTTTTTGACAAGAGGATTTGTGATTTGTTTCAGAATGCCGTTTTACAGACGACGTTCTGCATACCACTGTTCCAGAACATAAAACACACACCTCTTTGACGCCTTTACTAATCTCATACCCTATTTTTAGATTCATCCAAGTTTGAAATTCTCTGTTACACTTACGATCTTGCACTTTTTGTTCTTTTGCTGAACCAGCCATACTAAATAACAGTTAAAAATCGTAAATATAACACAAATAAACTTTAAAATACAGTTATGTCAACGAAATTGACTATTCTATGAGTAAACAAATTTTGCGTCCTAAGCAACTGTAATCCACGACGTAACTTAGGCAAGACAATAACAAATGAGGGTGTTCCCCGCCACCCTGAGACCAGTCACTCGCATTTGTTCATAATACTTCATGCTGAACTTTGTTATTTTGAAATGAAATACGAACCATTTTGATCACTGGTGTGCCCAAAATATTGTGTCACGTGCCATTGATGGCACGCGTGCCACTGGTTCGCCATCCCTGACCTAGAGTTTGAATGAAAAAAAATCAGCTCCATATATATATAGATTTATATTTATTTATTTACTGGCAAGTAGTTGATACCTACCCTCAGTGACGGTTTGAGCTCATTTCGGGCCCTGGGTGCAGAAGATCTACAGGTCTCCTTCGCACTAGTGAATCGAAATTTGAAACCATAAAAAATATTTAAGTCCAGCTTATCCGATCCCTTCCAGACCCGCAAGCGTCCAGTGGTTAAAGTGGTTAAACCGGTACTGCCTGCACTCCCTTTTTTTTGTTCATTGTATCTAATCAATGAAGGTAATATTCGCTGTATCCATCACCTCAAAGAATACTTCATCTCCAAATTTAAAATAGTTATTTAAGATTTATTTTATCAATCCTTAACCCATTCAGCAATTTCTTGTTTAAGGTATCCGACTACGTTCGGAACCGCGATTTTAAAAAAGCGCATAAATGGATAATTTTCATGATAATTAGTGTCACTTAGATTAGAACACATGTATAAAATTGTTTTAAGGACATTTTGACAAAAAAAATTATTTAAATACAGTATTTCGGTTAAAAATTAACTTAGAATAATCTTTTTTCAAAATATTCTCCTTTTGTGAAAAATGCTTCTATTATAATAATATTTTGTCCGTATATAGTTCAGACGTCTGCAGAGAGGCTCAACTATGATTTTTGAAAATTTCACATTATTTTCAGAGTTACAACCATTTGAAATAATTATCGGTGTTTTTTCCTTAAAATTTCTCCCCTCTGTTGTCGTAAAACATGGATAAACCCATTTCTAAGATATAACTCAAAAATTCTAGTTGAGCCTCTGTACAGAGGTCTGAGCTATATACAGGCAAAATATTATTATAATTGAAGCATTTTTCACAAAAGTAGAATATTTTGAAAATGGGTCATTCTATGTTCATTTTTTGTCAAAATAGTGTACTTAAATAATTTTTTATTGTAATACTATTCTTAAACAATTTTATATACATTTTCTAATCTAAGTGACACTAAATATCATAAATATTATCCGCTTATACGCTTTTGTAAAATCACGGTTCCGACCGTAGTCGGATACCTTAATGAGACAGATATACCCTATCAAACTTTAATACATTTTTTTTAAGAAATCAGGATTGAGATTGCTTGTTTCTCATCACGTCCTGCAAGTTTATGTCATCCAACTTGCATCCTTATTTACTCTTGGCTATATTCATGCAGGAAAAAAAAAACTTCGCTTTTAAATATTTGTCGACTAAAATATGAAGAACAATTTTCCTGTAAATTTCTTCATGCATGGAAATTTTTCAACTGAAAAAGATTTTAAAACCTATGTCATAGCATTCAACATTTTCTTCCCACTGTGATCTGACTTCAAATCAATAAGTTCAAGGTGAAACTCCACAAGTACCGTATCAATATCAGAGCAAGTTAAGTTTAGGCTCAATTTTCTTACAATTCTGAAATCTTCTTGTAATCTCATCCTCCAAACGCTGCAGGAAGGAACCTCTTTGTAGAAACACTTTCAAGTATTTTGTTTTCCTAAGAGTGAAAGAATAAAAGATGAATCTTTGATCACGGGAAAGAAATCTCGGTTCAAAGTGGACTTTTTGACTGGGCTGGCCGCATAGCAATTCTTTGCGGGCCACTACATGCCCAACCCTGTCCTATGGAAAGCATGCACAACTCAAATTTGTGAGGGGCCAGTTAAGAGTTAAGGATGTTACAACTAATTACTTAAAAACCTTTAAGAGTGAGGTGTAGTTGCAGTGTAAGTACTATCAATCACATACCGAACACTATCAATCACCACGGGCTATATGGGATTTAAGGGGTGTTGGAAAGTTAAAATCTGATTTTTTTGACAATTTGAGATTTTTACGTTTTCAAATTGTATAGATTTTAACCTTTCTAAAAATACCTTACTTTAACCTCTAAGGTAATTAGAAGCTCTTAAAACCTATTTTTAAATATTAGTTGAAACTGGGCCATGCCCCCTTTTAATGGCGAAAAAAAGTCAAAATACTTCGTTTTTTTCTTAAAAAAGGAACGTCCGATATAAACCAAAAACAAGTATCTTTTTTTTTATAAATTGAGCCTTTTATTTTCTATTTCCCAGCCGATTAGATCCTACGGGAATAATTTAAAATTTAAATTTTTCTCAAAAAGAAATTTTGATGTTCGATTCTTTTCTAAAAAACAATGTTCCGGTATGTAAATTTTTATGGGATATTTATAATGATATTAAATATATAAAAATGATTTTTTGAAAAAAACTCAAAATTTTTTTTTTACAATTTTATGTAAAAAATGGGTAAAATTTTCCCAAAGTTTGAAAAAAATTTTTCCCAGAAATTTTTAAAAAAAATTCAAATTAGTTAAAAGCTCATTTCAGTATAATGAAAAAGGTTTTATTTTTAATTGAAATGAAAAATTTCAAGTGTGTACATATAACAGATTTTGAGAAAAGGTAAATTGAAAACAACCAATTTAACATTGTCGGTATATACAGAGAGAGAGAGAGAGAGAGGTTTCCAACTCCCTTTAATTTCTTTGGTAAACATAGGTACAAATCCTACGGTACACCTTAGCGATTTTTTTCTATTTCAGTCCCTTATTATCTTTCTGTTCTTCTTTATCTCATGCTTTAGCAAAGGATTTTGTACATCATAGATGCACATTTCTTTTTGTCATTTTTGTAAATTAATAGTGTTTGCTTCAGCTTGCCCCTAAACATTGGATCCCAATAAAATCAACCTTTATTTACCGGTAATTTTATTATTTGGGTGCCGTCACAAATAGAATAGACAGTTAAATACGGGCTACGATTCATTTAATTTTGTTCCATCTTAAAACACTCTCTACTTCCCACAGTCATTTAACATAAACAGATTTAGGGCACCCCCAGGATGCCCTATATAACTATAATATCCTCTTTCTTCTAAATCCGTTCAATGCTTACTGTGTTTATACTTCCTTCTCTTTGCCTCACTATCACAGAAATGAGTTTGTAATGATTATTTGCTACATGAATGTAATGAATGGAGCCTTTCGGGTAAATATAAGGCCTTTGTGCCAAAAACCCAACCAACGATATTATAATATTTATACAATTGTAGAATGCATACACAATCTGTATGAACATAAGAATAAATATTATGTATATACACAAAAACTATTTTGTGTACTTACGTATTAGCGTCACGTATAACGTGCCACGCGAATCGTTTCATCTTCCATCAAAATTTAGACTCTGATTTGGTATAAGACACGGTACATATTTTGTTGTTTTGCTATCATGGCGCGATTCGCTTGGCGCCGATTTTGCTGCTTGCTTGCTTGAATATCAACGTCGCACTGTTCAGCTACACGAGGGCTTTGGGCGACAAACCACGTAATTTTGAACCATGGTCAAGTGACGTGGACGACACCTGAGCCGGCACCCCCTACCCCTAACTACCAACCACACTAACGGAGGCGTTTCAACCCCAATAGATTTGGGGCACCTGCCCCAACGGCGGGTCTTTAGTTGTACCGGGGTCGAACTCGTGACAAGGCAAGCCACGATCTGATACCTATACCACTCGACTGCCGCGGTCACGCCGATTTTGCTGCGGTGACGCTAATACGTATAAATACACTATTTTGTTATATTTTTATTATATTCAGGCGTGGCAAGGGCCCCGATCTCGATGGGGGGTTTTTTGGGCCCAAAGCCTGACTGACGCCAAGTGCAAGATCCGGCTTACGGCTCTAAATCTGAATTTGCAGAGGGGCCTAACATTCTCGGATACGTTACTGCATTCAAGTGCACTGAAATTCAATTAAATATCAATAAAATAAATTAAATACAGCAACAAATCAATATATAATGAGACACTGAAAGAAATTGAGTGATAGAAATTTTCCTTATTCAGTAATGATGATTATTTGATGAATATATGAATATTATTCCTGTTGGGCGAAATTTCCTGTTCTTGAATCAAAAACAAGGAGAAATAAATATTATATCACTAAATTCTTCGAATTTTTAAAATTAAATAGAATTGCTTATAGACTACAAGGGTGGTAAAAGCCTCATTGCTTAAAAAATTGCTGAGAATAAACTAAATGTTGTTGAAAAATTTAAAAAATTTTAAAAAAAAAACCCAAAAATCGGGAATTTTTTAACATTTCAGTTTTTTAAGGATCCGACTACGCAACCCGGGATTTTCAAAAGCGTGTAAATGGATAATATTTATAATATTTAGGTTATTTAAAAGAAAAATAAAAAATTTTTTTTAAGAATAGTATTATAAAAAAAAAATTTTTAAGTAAATATTTTTTTAAAAAAAATGAACATAGAATGACCCATTTTCAAAATATTCCCCCTTTTGAAAAAAAATGTTCAAAAAATTTTTTGTTTAATAGCTCAGACTTCGTCAGGGCCAATTAAATTTTTGAAGTATTTTTGGAAGGGGGGTTTTATCCATATTTTACGACCGGGGGGAAAATTTTAAAAAAAAAACGCCAATAATTTTTTAAATTGGTGGTAACTCTGAAAATAATGTGAATTTTTCAAAATTCTATTTGAGCCGTCAGAGGTCGACCTATACAGGCAAAAAATTATAATAGAAGCATTTTTCCAAAAACTTTTTAAAAAAGGGTTTTTCTGTTAAATTTTTTTCGAAATATATATATATATTGACTTAAATATAATTTTTTTTTCAAAATTCCTTAAAAAAAATTTTATATATATATTATAATCTAAGTGACACTAAATATCTGAAAATTTTTCCATTTATGCGCTTTTTAAAAACGGGTTTTGAACGTAGTCGGGAATTTTTAAAAAAAATTGAACAAAAAATTTTTTTCGAATTCTTTGAAATTAATCGGACCATTTTTCATTAATATATTTACACTGAATTAATTAACAATATTTTTTAAAAACAGGGTGGGGGGTGGGGAAATTCCCCTTTTTTAAATGCAAAAAACCGCGACATGTTTACATTATTTTCAATTTTTCAACAGTAATTTTAAAAGAATAAAAACACACTCATGTTTCAATAACTTTTTTTTATTTTCCGCTTTTCTATACAACATTGGAAATTTGAATTTACACAGTTTTAAACAGAATGTCTGACAAATGTCATCCTCCATCATCAATACACTGATGCAGTCGATTTCGAAAACTTTGAGCTATCTTTTCAAGCATACCGACCGGGGATACTGTCAATTTTGGCTGGGTAGGGTCCTGGTTTTTTGAGCCGTAACCAGGAACTCGAGATAAGCCAAAGGAAGGCAGGGGGGGTAAACAGGTGAGCACGCAGGCCAGTTTACCTCCCCTAGCAGGGAGATCAGTCATTCTGGGAAGGCTGCTCTTAAAATACCCATGGAAGCTCTGGAGGTGTGAGCTGTGACTCCATGTTGCTGTAACCAAACTTTGTGAACATCCCTTTCTCTGACAGCAGGTAAGAAGATATGTTGGATCATTGTCACATACCAATTTGAATTGATACACAAACTCATTCCACATTTTCAGGTGTTCTAACGATTTTCGAAGGTAATTTCCTTTCCTTGGAGACATTATCCGTTGCTCTGAAGGCATCCAAACTCAAACTCAATGGTGCAACAGCCCATGAAGGCCAGGGCCTACTGTGCCCATTCCAGTATACGTGACCATTAAGCGCTGAGGTGCATAAGCAGATACCTTGATCAGGTGGTCAATCTGAAGCGAGACCTCAAGTGTTTAAGTCCCCAAGCAACTTTGGTACTCATTTATCGACTCACTGCAGTTGGGATAAGAGGTTGAGTCGACCTTGCCCAGCCCGGGATTAGAACCCGGACCTGTGGCGTGGAAGTGAGACACGATACCACTCGACCACCGGGCCCTCTGTGAAGGCATCCATCTACATTAAAACTCATTTCCAATCAAGAACATGATATAGTGGAGGAATATCGAAGTGACGATGAAAGGCACGTTGCTATGCAATCGCCGAGGGATCATTAAATAAATATGCCTTCACGGCAAAAGCCCGCTGCTGCCTTGACCACATGTTTGAGACTGAGATGGGCTGGAACACAAACATATCCTACTTCTCCCCTTCCGTCGATCCCTTCCTACGAATTTCACTGGAACATGTTCTAAGTAGGAAGTTCCCTCGCCCCACCCTGTATTTCTTGAAAAGTTCTAAGACTGTTTTTAAGGGTTCAATTATTATCAGCTATAAGAATATGTATGTGAAAAAATTAACATTTTTGTGATCAAATGCGGCAAATTTGATTTATAAAATAGAAGTTATTTTTTAATTCCAAAAAATTCTTGAGTGTCTTTTTAAAACTAGTAAAGCACAGTTGTATTTTAAATCACTGTATAAAAATGTTAGCTGAAAACATTTTTGAAAATTCTTTCGCAATCATTTCATGGTTATTTTGTAGGATATTTATTATGTGTTTATATTTATTTCATTACTGGTAAAAGCAAGCATAAGAAGTGACACAAATATATATGTTTTTTTAAACTTAACCTAAATAATATCAAAATTTGACCGAAACCAGTTTTGAAGTAATTCACACAGCTTCATATTTTAAATATTTAAACTTGAGGAAGAACAATTTCACAAATTTAACCGAAGGAAGCATAAACTTCAACTTTTGTTGTTTTTGAAAATAGCCAGGAGTAAAGTAAGCTCTAATTTAGGCTTGCTAAAAATAATGCATTTATTAAAATTTTTATGTTATAGTAAATAAGCGAAAGATTTAACTTTAAGAATATCATTAAAGATTGGAACAATAATTTAAACTTCTATGTTGCATTGTAAAACAGACCCAATTTATTTAAATACTTCTTTTTTAAAAAGATGGAATATAATTTTGGAATAACAGTATTTGAATATTTCCCTTCCATGTCCTTTTTATGAAAGATGTTCAGAAAAAATTAGCTTAAATATTTATTTATGCGGTTTGGAATATTAGAATCACATTTTATGTGTGAGCACATATTTCTTTTTCATTATCTTTCAAGCTTTTTTAATCTGAAAATAATTGTTAGCCATATTAAAATCATTATTGTGAAACCCTTTTAAGATTTACTTCGAATTTTTTTTCTTAGTGCATCAATTGACTGAAAACGGGACTTATAAAGAAGTATTTTTAATCTTGTCACGGTGCCATATCAGGTGAATATGGAGCTTGTGGAGCCATATTTGTGGAATGGTTGTCAAAATAGTAAGGAGTATTAATGGATTCAAATCGTTTAAGACCAGGGATGGGCGAACTTTTTCGGTCGAGGGCCAAAAAACCGGGGGAAAAAAGTTTGGCGGGTCAAGATCAATTTTTCTAAAATTTCAAAAACAATATACAAGTGATACAATTTAAATATGTCAACGAGAGGAATGAAATTGTGATTTTATTTTTAAAAGCTCCTTATATTGAGGTTCGAAGTGAGAGGTACTGATTCTAAGGATTGAGGCTAAATGCTCATCAGTCAGTCTACTTCTGAAATAATTCTTTCTCAGGTTCATAGTTGAAATCACTTGTCCACATATGTCAGATGAATCAAACATAGCACTGATTTTCTGGGATTGAGATATTAAATTTGAGAAATTTACTTTCTATAACGATGTTGAGAAACAACTGCTTGAGATGTCTGTTAAGCGCAACTCAATTAATTCAAGCTGCAAATCTAACCTTACTGCTTCACGATTTACGTTGAAAGGCATGGTAAAAATATCCAATTCTGTTTGAATGGCACTGAAATCTTAAATTTATCTTTAGTTATTTATATACAAAATATTATTATTATAAAAGCATTTTTTATAAAAGGAGAATGTTTTGAAAATATGTTACACTCTTCTAATTTTTTTACCTAACATTTTGCATTGAAATAATTTTTTTTGTAACAATTTTCTTAAAACAATTCTAAATGTGTATTTTCTAATTCATCTTGCATTAAAATAATAATAAAAAAAATAAATTTCCTCTACACGCTTTTTTAAAATCAGGGTTCCAAATCTTGACAGTTACCTTAAAGCTTACGATGAAATTTGTTTTTATGTACGTTATTTGCCTTGATTTTTGAATATTTTGCATTTTATTGAGTATAAGTGTTTTGGTGAAATTTGCTTAAATTTACCCATTTATTTTCTCATTAAAAATGAGTTAACCATGCTAAAAATAACATTTCAATCAATTTTCATAACAGTTATTGTTTGCTTTTGAAAAAAGTTTTGCTAACAAGTTAAATCTGGTACATTTTATCGTATGATATATTTTATGGTGATATAATTTAGTTTTTATAATTCTTTCAGTATGACATATTTTACTTTATATATTTAAATTTTTATTCAGTTTGAAGTATTTTACAATTATATTAACAGCCTCATTTTTCTAATGAAGTATAAATAAATGTCTTTTAAATAATTTGAAAAAAAAATAACTCTTAGTTTAATGTAGAAAATTTCTTTAAATTTCTTGTTTTATTACATTTTATACTTTTTGACTGGTGTAATTTTTTTTTATGGGGAATTTATAATACCAACAAACATAATTTGTTTTTTTTTTTTCAATAATTTCCTTTCCAAAGTAACAACATGTGTCTGTGGCGCATTGTTCATACATTGTAAAAATAGTGTAGGAAGGAAGTTAAGATAGGAGATTTTTTTACACTGTGGAAGTGTTTGCAAAAGGAAAACCCGACTCCCTTCTGATGGCATTGTGGGAGTATGGAAACAAGCTTTATAAAAAACAAATGATCAGTATTTCCTACAATTGTCCGGATCATTTAAACATCATGCTCATTCGGGAAACAATGGCACTGAGTCGATGGTTATTTTGGTGGCAAGATATTCATCTAAATCCGGGGAAAATGATGTGTAAAATAATTTGTTGCGCATAACCTATAAGTTGTTTATTTGTAAGGGAACCTCTGAATTACACTGTAATTTTTTGCAAAAAACAACCATTTTTTAATTTAACTATTTATAACGTTTGAATGACAGTAGCCAAAATTTATTCCACGAGCGCCTTTTATTTTTTATTTTCCCAAAAACAAAAAAATATCCCGATGAATGGTAATAACTCATACAAAAATAATACAAAAAAAAAATTTTATGTCAATTTTTAACTTAAATCAACAAAAAAAAAATTTTTTTTTTAGAAACTTTTTTTAAAAATTCAATTAATATTAAAATTCACGGTGGCAAAACTTAAAAAATGTAAAATAGCAGATACCATGAAATTGGAAAAAAGGGGGTCTGAAAATCGAGGGGAACACGTAAGTCAGTAGAAACGTCAGCGTATGCAAATATCAGGAACAAAACGTCAGAAGCGATGGAGGGGGTACGCAAAACGCGGATGTCGGCTCGCGCTCCAACGGGGAATGAAATGAAAGGGCGGAGACGCAATTCACCATATTCTCTGCAAGTGCCAGTGAGTCGTTCGGAAATATGGCTAGAAGAAATCATCTGGATGACTTCCACTGGAAGAATGTCGGAAAAAACTGGAGGGGGGGGCGTACGTCCCAGTGAGCTGCAGGTTCGGAATCAAAAAAAGTGTCGTTTCGCGCGCGGAAAAGCGTTCCAAACCACAGTTACAGCTGTTAAAAAGGTTGGTGTGGCCACCCGGGACGACAACTCGGGGGATGACCGATATATCCCTGCAGGCAAAAAAGTTCGACAGCAGTCAGCAACCCATTGTTCAGAAACTCTGTACGCAACGGGTCGACAATGTAGCGGTTTACTGGGCCAGACGCCTTCACAAAGGGGCCTGTTTGCCCGCCGCCCTGAACGTTTTGCCCCCGTTGAAAGTTGGCACCAAGCTACCGTTTTTATGGGGAGGGCCAAAAAATGGACAACTGATCAATGGAGTCGTGTTTCTTTACGGATGGGGTCGTTTCAGTACCGAAACGTTTTCAACCCTTTTTTTTGGAGAAGTCGGGACCCCGGGTTTTTTTCCCGTAACATCAAAGGAAAAAATCGTTACGGTGGTCCTGGGTTCTTGTTGTTGGCATTTTGTGAATGGCGGAATAGCTTCCCATTTTCGACGAGGGTCTGTAACCGGGGATCCTATTGGAGGAGGTACTTTTCCCCCTCGCATCATTTCCGAGGGGCCATTGACCCAGACTTCATCTTTATGGATGACAATGACGCCACATCACTCTTGCGTTGAGGAGCTGCTGGGAAAATGAAGATATCCCTGAATGGATTGACCAGAGTGCTCCCAGATTTAAATCCCATCGAACATGTGTGGGATGCTTTTGGGGAGTTTTTGCCATACGCTCCCTCATCCGGGGACAACCAACAACTCAAACAGATGTTGTTTAGGAATGGGCACTCCTACCCCCAAAATGTTACCAGCGGGTTCGGTATGCGGAGACGGTCGCAACCATTGTAGAAAGGGGGGGGCATATACCATATTAAGGAACACCTGCTTGTTGTTCTTCCTGTTGGATAACAATCATAGTGCGATACTATGCGTTCAATAAAGCTTTTTTTGTTTGTTCCCATACCGTATGCGTTGTATTCCTTTTCAGCGCCGATGCTTTCGTCATCCTTTACGTACATAATACTCTTCCCATTTCAAATTTCATGTCTCTCAGATGATTTTCGTGGTTATGGCAATAAACCCACCTGTTGCTTAAGTTTTGCACACCAGTGTATATATACATATGACAGAATCACAACATTAAGTGGTAATTAATTTGTATTAATTATCATTAAAGTATCGTATTGCCATCCAAAACAATCGTGTATACAAAATTTCAGTTCAACTGAATATTTGAAAACGTGAGAAAAAAAAAACCTTTTCAAGTTTTGCTACAAGTCACCAAAAGGATCGCTAAATCGCCAGAAATGATGCCAACGTGGGTGTATTTGTAATTCTTTAAATAATTAGTTTTAATCAATTAATTTTTATTAATTATAATTAAATTACTGTATTGTCATCCAAAATAATCACGTATATAAAATTTCAGCTCAATTGAGCGCTTTAAAATATATTTCATTAACAATTGAAAATTCCACCAAGATAAATAAATAAATATAGAGAGTGTGAGCTAATAGTAGGAATTGAAAAATTAATTACATCAATCATCGCCGACTACGCATTACAATTCAACTCTAGCTGATATATAATCTGTTGTTAAAGTTATGTTGTTTTAATCGGCATCATTTGTAATTATTTGAAATATGTTTCCCACTAGAGAAACATATTTAGAATAATTACAAATATCCTAATCAACATAATTTCCAAAAATTTTATCAGCAAAACCCAAAGGACCCCGGTTTTTTTTCAAATCTCCCCGAAAAAAAGGTTAAAATAATTATATATATAATCCCGGGATTTAATTTTTGTCAACATATTTTAAAATTTTTTTCTCATCAAAATTTTCTAAAAATTTAATTCCAATTTCTAGTGTTATATTTTAATAATATTTTTTCTAAAAAAAGGGAAAGTATTTTTTTCTCTGGGATAAGTAGAAAAATTTTTTAGATTAAAATTTATGTAAATCCATTCTATCTTTTGTACGTGTTGTGTACAGGAATATGTGATTTTGTCGGGAAAAATAGATTCAGTTCATAATTTTAATTTTGAAAAATCTACTTCCTTAGAATGGGCACCCCTCCCCCTCCCCATGCAGTGATCACTTCTAAATATATTAAACATAAAAAAGTACAATGTTTCCATGAAAATAAAATAGGTACTTTTTATTTTGTTTTAAATTTTCAAAAATTTTGGAAAATCTAAACATATCATTTTTTAAAATTAAAAAGGTCAATTGTTAAAAATTCAAGTTGTATTTTTAGATTCCTTATGTTATTTTTACTTGTTTTTTACAATGAATAAATTTTATTTTGATTTGTTTCAATACATAAAAATATTAATCCAATTTTTTAATTATGCTTTCAGTTTTATTATGTACTGTTAACTTTGCTAATGTGTAAGTATTTTTCATAAATAACCCAGTTCTAATCCCAGGATTTGGAAAATCTAATCAAGAAATCCTGGGAATGAAAATACAGCACGGAATTGTAAACCCTAATATCAGCAAATAAATTAAATAATCAGATAAATTAGAGCTACTTGAATTATATTGAATTAAAGCAGACGATAATTACATATGGAAGAGAATTTTTTTCAACCTAAATAATTTTTAGTAAATAATATATAACTTAAATAGTCAATTAAAAATTAGTACAAAATAAAGAAAATAAATTCCAATATAACTAAATGTTTTACGATACGAAACAACAATCATTCCAAAATTTTTAATTCAAAGCTCTCCCTACTTCTTAGATTTGTGTCAACATTTTGGACCATCGATTTATTATTGTTAAAATGATGGAATTAAAAAAAGTATATTTTGCTATCATAAAAATATCAAGTCCAGAACATGTTTTGAGTGCCTTTGTATATATATAAAAATAAATGATAAACACTTATAAAATATTAAATGCTCTAATTTATTCATGTTATTTATTTTTTCCTGGAGCACCTATCTTAAAAATTCCTTATTATGTAAATTTTTGGCTTTGTGCTGTACATTAGATCAGAGCTTCACAACCTTTTTATCGCCGCGGACCGGTCAACTTTTGATAACATTACTGCAACCTCCTGAGGGGGAGACGTTGATTGTTTATATTTTAGAATGTTTGGGTTTAATAATTTTAATTTAATTGTATTATAATATGCCTTCAGAATATAATACAGTAACACCAAAAGTGAATATAAAATGATTTGACATGGGATATAAAGTGATTTCCATGGAAAGTCACAAAAAAAATCCGAGAGAAATTATCCACAGTAAATTAAATGTAAATAATTTAACGTTCCTTGGGTAGCCCGGTATTATTTGATCCCCGGACCGGTACGGGACAGCCGCCCGAGGGTTGAGGACTACTATATTAGGTTATTTGAATATCTTTTTTCAATTCCTACTATTAGAGCTCGCACTCTCTCTATATATTTATTTATTTATTTATCTTGGTGGAACTTTCAATCGTTAATAAAATACGTTTTAAAGCGCTCAACTGAGCTGAAATTTTATATAAATGTTTATTTTGAATGACAATACAGTAATTTAGTTATAATTAATGAAAATTAATTGATTAAAACTAATTATTCAAAGAATTACAAATACAGCCCGTTGGAATCATTTTTGGTGGCTTATTGACCATTTTGGTGACTTGTGTCAAAACTTGAAAAGGTTTTTTTTCCCTCACGTTTTAAAACACCCAGTTGAACTGAAATTTTATATACACGATTGTTTTGGATGACAATACGATACTTTAATGATAATTGTTTGGTATCTATAAACGTATTGTTATAATATCAAATTTGTTTGAAATAAATCGTTTGTGTGTGTGCCATTACTGTTTAATTTATAACTCTTTCTGTAATTGATTTGTAAAGTATAATTAATAAAAAATATTTACCACTTAATCTTGTGGTTCTGTCATATGTTTTTACATATTAATATTAGTTGTAACTATTTAATAAAAATTAGCTATAAAATAAAAATTTTCTTTGTTGATCTAAGTAGTAATTGACTTAATTTTTTTTTTTATATTACTTGTTTTGTATCCAATGTGGCTGTTGGTATGCTGTGAGATAATTTTTAGTTCCCCCCGAGAGTTGAAATTTCCCTCCCTTGGGGGTATAGTTTTAATAATACATAATCCCATCATTGGATACCTTTTTAAAGTAAAGCAGTAGTTAAAATATCTTTTAGCCGACTAAATTTGGTATTTTAAATTGTTTGGTATCTATAAACGTATTGTTATAATATCAAATTTCTTTGCAATAAATCGTTGGCTATTACTGTTTAATTTATAACTGTTTCTGTAATTGATTTGTAAAGTATAATTTATAAAAAATAATAATTCTATAATTCTCAATTTTTTTTTTTTTAAACATTCGTCTTATTTCATCTGACATCCATCTAAAAAGAAAAAAAAAATTTTGGGGTAAGGCCCGTCAATTCCCTTTTTGATTTCCCCAATCAAACACGTCTAGACGTGATTAAACGCCACTTACATGCCCTGACACCCCTGTGCTCAGAAGACGAATTGTGGTAAATTGTTGACAGGCAATGCATAGTCATCCAAATCCCCTTGACTCTGATCTAAGTGTTGCTTGGTATAACGCGGTCCCGAGGATCTTACAGCTTACTGAGCTGAAGCTGTTCTAGTTCTGTCTTCCGAGTATCTTTCCAAAATAAATATCACTTTTTGTTACCTCTTCTTCTTAGTGTTGCATTTTTTTTCGGTATCACATATTGCATATACAGTCGAACCTCCATATTGCGAACCTCTATATTGTGCGATTTTTTCTATGAAGTGAGCTTTTTCATGCAACCAAGAGCATTTTACGATTTTCTTCATAAAATAACCTTCCAATAGCGAAGTGCATTTTCTATGAAACGAACATTTTCTCTTGAGATTCAATTTTTCCTCCCCCTATTTTAAAGTATTTCTGGAAATTTCATTTTCATTTCATTTAATTAATTTCTGGACTGTCTCCTTTTATAGTGTTCATAAATCTTGAACAGGTTTTCTTGGGTGCCGAACTCGCCGAGAGCAATAGAATTCTAGGTGTTTCATCCAAGAAGTGCAACCTTTAACCCCCATCGTCCACTTCACTAGAAACATCTTCGATATCTCCTTCCACTCTCAATGGAGTTGTCTCTCTCCATGTTCTTGGACTAGTCTCCGTTCATTTGTAGTGTTGATCAGTTGTACTGGTAACTTCGTTTCTAGTAACTTTATTCATTAATTTTAATGTGAAATTGTTTTCTTAATGCTAAAAATACAATGTATTACTCGACATTCTTTTTCTTGTTTTCCTTGTAGCTCTTTCTTTTTTATGAGTAAGATATATAAAATAAATAGATATTAAAAAATTAACAAAAAGATGTGAATAATTACTTTTTTAATGAAAAGTGTTTATGAATTTAAAGTTTGTTTTATGTGGTTTATAAAGTATATTGAAAGGTGAACCTCGATATAACGAATTTCCCATATAACCAACTTCTCTTCGGGATTGAGCGACTTCGTTATATAGAGGTCCGACTGTATTTTAAAAATTCTCCCCTATTAATTTTTCGTAATTTTTAATAAAAGAAAACTTTACAGATAAATAACCTTAATATCCAATTCATTAATAAAGCACACGTGTTATTTTAATATAACATGTCAGCAACGAATACTTACTTAAATTCTTTTTCTATATTGGTTAAGAAGTGTTTATGATACAAGAGTAAACACTCACAGCATGAAAACACGCACACTTAATTAGAATGTATACTTCAATTTAGATATCTTATACTAAGAACACTACCCTATTTTTATACTAGGTGTATCTTACTTTATAAACAACCTATTATGTAAAGTTTTCTTCAAAATAAGACGAGAAAAATATCTCACAATATATAGAACAATATCTCAGATATTTTTTTCTCTGAAAATATATATAAATACTATATTAATGATCTAGAATCAATGAGGCTCCAAGATTATTCTTATGCATTTAATAGAATATTAAAAATTTCTTTCGGATAATACTAAGTCTCTTAGTGTAAAAGAACACTAGGTAAAAAACAGAAAGGAAAAGTGAGTTTGAATAAACAATGGATTAAAGTTGGATGTCAAATTATGTAATAAAGAATATTATTAGCTATCACATAAAATAACTACAGCCCAAATTAGAGTTGACTCAGAAAATTCAAGCCTATTTTTTAGATATCCCCAAAGATATTATATAATCGTGAGAACTCTTTCCTGGCAATATATATCAATAGATGATCAACAAATCAAAAAGTCGTTATAATAAAGTAACTAATATTATTTATAGCTTTAAAACGACCGACGGAAGGTTTCGAAGCAATTTCTTATGTGATCTTTCAGAATATTCTTCCGTAAACAAGTAAGATACACAAACAAACTAATTTCAAGCCTCAATAATTTGTTGTTTTGGGCTTCACAGTCCTTCCCATTTTATTTTTGTATCTATTTCACCGAATCTTGAAGCTGAGTTTATACTATATACTTGCCTATTATTCTGATATTTGCCCGTAGCTGCAATACCCGGCGCACAGGTAGTACAGGTACGGAGTATGGAATACAGGTAGCTTAGTAGAGGATTAATGAATGAACCCATCTGTTAAGAACTTTAAAGATCCGAGTATAACATTTAAGGTATTCGACTACGTTCGGAACAGTGATTTTAAAAAATCTCATAAATGGATAATTTTCATGATATTTAGTGTCACTTAGATTAGAATACATGTATAAAATTGTTTTAAGGACATTTTGACAAAAAGCATTTATTTAAATACAATATTTTGGCAAAAAATTAACTTAGAATAACCTTTTTTCAAAATGTTCTCTTTTTATAAAAAATGCTATTAAAATAATAATATTTTGTGTGTGCTTATACAAACTAAAGACTTCTCCAGAGAGTCTGAACTAGGAGTTTATTGAAAAATTCACATTATTTTTAGAGTTACAACCAATGGAAATAATTATCGGCGGTTTTTTTCTTAAAATTTCTCTTCTCGGTTGTAATAAAATGTGGATAAATCCACTTCTAAGTATATATTTCAAAAATTCTAGTTGAGCCTCTGTACAGAGATCTGAGCTATATACAGGTAAAATATTATTATTTTATAGAAGCATTTTTCACAAAAGGAGTACATTTTGTAAATGGGTCATTCTATGTTCATTTTTTGTCAAAATATTGTACTTAAATAATTTTTTATTGTAATAATATTCTTAAAACAATTTTATATACATTTTCTAATCTAACTGACACTAAATATCATAAATATTATCCATTTATACGCTTTTGCAAAATCACGGTTCCGAATGTAGTCGGATACCTCAAAAGACTTCAGTAAGAGTTCACAAGTTAAGTAAATATTTTTCTAATACTTAGTTTATAGAAGATAATTCCGTTAGGCAATAAAATAATACTTATAAACCGCACCACGGTTATACAGTGAAAATCGTGAGGAAATAAAACTGAGGGGACTGAAATGTTTTTTTGTGTTGAAAGAATTTCGTGTCAAGGGATATTGCAAAAATAAAAAATAAATAATATAGCATATTCAACAAAATTAAGTTTATTAGAGTACATTTTATTTGCATCGATATGTAAACATGTATGTATTTAATAAAACCAAAAGAAACAAAACATTTGCACTAAGTTAATGAGGTTTAATACACATTTTTCAAGTTTTTTGTAAAACAGAACATTTATTGAATTTTTGGAAAATAATCTAATATTTTCTTCATATTTGATTTTTAGCATAAATTGTGTCAGCAAATTCTTCGATGTCGTCCATTTTATTTTTCATTTCACTATTAGAATGTGCGTCTAAATACATGCGAAAATTTTTCATGATGTTCCTCATTTTGGATGGCATGGGAACAGGAGCTGTATATTCATTTCGTTTTCGTCGTCGGAATCTGCATCAATGATATTTTTTGAGCTTTGAACAAATTCCAAAATGTCTTTGTCTGCCATAATTGGGGATGTACACACATTATCATCATTTACTGCAACAAATTCTTTCATTGATAGTCTAATAATACAGAAACTTTCTGAAACATTTCATCAAGTGTTCATTCCCAGAAACGAAATTTTTTCGCATTAAGTGATTTTCATTTTGTGTTAAGAGAAAAAAAAAATGCATGAAAATACATAGTGTTTGTCGGAACCGTTGTATTATCTCGTGTTAATCGATATTTCGTCTTAAGCGTTTTCACGTTCAACGTATTTCACTGTAATTATTTTTTTATATTGATTATTCGAATTGAAGAACGGAATTTTGTTTCATTCACTAACGTATGTAATTTATTCGGTTCTGACGCCTCAAGTTGAGGTCTTAACTTTTAAAAGTGGAATAATGCATGACGAAAAATATTTTGCTGAAAAAACATCATCATGAGAAAGCTTAGAGAAAAATTATAAATAAACTTATTTTTTTAATTCCGATTATTAGTTCACAATCTCCCTATATATTTCTTACTCAAATTTTCACTCGTTAATAAAATACATTTTAAAGCACTCCATTGAGCTGAAATTTTATATACACGATTAATTTAGATGACAATACGGAAATTTAATTTTAATTAATAAAAATCAATTGGTTGAAACTAATTATTCAAGGAATTACAAGTATAGCCACGTTAGGATTATTTTTGGCGACTTAGCGTCCATCTTTTGGCGATTGTGTGAAAACTTGAAAAGGTTTTTTTCTCACATTTTAAAGCGATCATTTGAGCTGAAACTTTTCATACACTATTGTTTTGCGTGACAACACGATAATTTCATTATAATTAATTGAAATATTAATTGACTGAAACTAATTATTAGAAGAATTACCGATAGAGCTACGTTCACTTCGCTTTAGCGACTTGTGTCAAAACATGAAAAGGTTTTTTCCCCTCACGTTTTAAAGCATTCAGTTGAACTGAAATTTTATATACTCGAATGTTTTGGATGACAATACGATACTTTAATGATAATAAATAAAAATTAATTGTCCCTTAATATTATGATTCTCTGATATGTATATACATATTTATATTAATTGTAATTACTTAATAAAAAGTAACTAAAATAAAATTTTTCTTTGTTGACCTAAGTAGGAACAGACTTTAAAATTCTTTTTTTATATTACTTATTTTAAGTGATAATGATTGTGCAGGATGCAACTCAGACGTAGAATGTTTGCTTTCAATTGGTAGTGAAACGCGAACTTACAATTTTTGTATTTCTTACGTGTGTGTATTTATTTGCAAAAATAAAACTTTATTCGACTCTTATCCGCGATTTATTTTTATAATTATCACCCTCATGAAAACCTCATAATACATCATTATTGAGCTGTATATACATATAATTTTTTTTAATGTATGCTTGACAGACACAGAAATGACTTAAATATTAAAGATTAAAATAAATTGAAATTTTTGAATCAATGAAAAGGGTAGATATATATTTCCATATATATGTGTAAGTGTAGTCAGTCATTTCCCTATTAGAGCTGCAAATATTTGTCTATTGAAAGGAATTATTTGTAAATTACTAAAAGTAAATTCCTCAGGACGCACATATGGATAATTTTGTATCCTAAATTTATTGAAAAAACAGCAGTAAAAATTTATCACAAACAGTTACAGAGTGCATGCCAAATTCTTGCAGAGATTTTTACATACTACAAGATACCACACGTGCTTCAACTCTTTAATGCTTATTTGAAAAAGAATATAAAGAAACGAAAAATCGCCGGCCACGAGTTCATGATGTGGAGTTTTCAAAGGGACATTTCTCTGAAAGAAGTCCATGTAAATCTCACATATATAAATGTGTTTGCACACTTACGCAGTTGATTATTTGGTTAATAATTTTTAACGTCTCTTGTAGAACCAACACACACACACTGCTGCTAGCGAATTTCAAATTGTGTGCCAAGTGGCAAAAACGAAATCTGTGATGAAAACCTCCTCTCCAAAATTAAAATATAAAAAGGAGATGAAAATAAAAGAAAGGAACACAAACAGCCGCTTTCATACAACAGGAGCTGCTCAAATGATGACTGTCGGCTTTGCTGTATCTCGGAAGTGCAGGAAAATGATCGCAGGTCTTGAAATTACTCAATGGTGTTTGTTACCGCCCCAATCGAGAATTAGGGTTGTTTTTGAAACTCGGGATCTTTAAACCGCTTCTCCCCCTTTTCGAAAATCACCCGAAAAAGAACAATGAATTTAGATCTGGGAAATGTGTAGTCCAAGGCAGTATGCATTCCCTTTCAACTCTATCCCCTCAATTCTCTGTGAGCTGTTCAAATGAATAAAATAATTGCCAAATCGGAAAACAACAATTTCAATATTTGGGGTTAGTAGTGTATACAGTAATACCACAGAGTTACCAATTTTCAGATCTCATCGTTCCCCCCCTTTTGACTGCTCAGGTAGGATCAGTGCCAAAACCAGGGGGAAAAGGAATGTGTTTTAAGGGTTTTTTTTTGCAGAAAAATAAATTTAGAAGTGAATTGGGGGTAACGTTCAAAATTACTGAATTCTCTTTATCATGAGGGGCATTTGTGAGTTCATAAAATCATGAAAAAGAGAAAAAGGTATTGAAGGACTTGATTTTTTTATCCCTTTGTTCAATCAGAAATCGACGAAGGTTGAGAACTTGAAGGCCTCGGTTTAATGGTAAAAGGTTACAAATTTTAGAAAATACAGACTAAACAAAACGTATTTTTTTTGCAACGAAAGGAATATATAAAATTATATATAAAAAATTTTTTCTTTAGCTGGTGCACTACTTTGTTGATTTTATGAAACCTTCAAATCAAAATAATCTCGGTTTTCAATTTTCATTTGTTTCTAAAATTTATTAAATTTTTTTTTCTAAATTATTATTTTTTTTCCCTCTTAGACCCAGTATTTATATACGAAATCATCCCCGGACTTCCCGGAATTCACTTAACCCATCTACCGCATTATGATTTACTGCAGTTTTTTCGTGCTTTTTTTTTTTTTTGAATCCTACATTGAAAATTAGGGATATACATAAACAAAATATCAACTTCAAAAATGTAACCCGTTAGACTAATTAATTTAATTAAGTATTTGCTGTAAAATTAATTATATACATTGTTCACAAAAAATGAAACCAAATGCAAGGGTCTTTATTAACATACAAAAAAAATAAATAAATAAATAAATAAATAAAATAAAATCTTACCTTTTATTTAACTTTTTTTTTTCGGAACAAAAATAACAATCTTCATAATCCGTTAAAACCCTTTAAAAGAAAATGCAATTTCTGATATAAAACTATTCACATTCCTACTAAAATACTCATCTAGAACCCCGTGCTGTAAATCATGGAAGGTGGTTTTAAAAAAGAATATTCCTCCCAATATCGCCCAGAATATTCGTAAAATGGATTTATGTAATTTTTAAAATGAGTGGTACTTAAAAGCCCGTCGATAGTAAAGGTTAAACGGTATCACTTACTCGACCCCCCTATCAAAAGTTCGGGGGTATTATTGTATTTCCGAATGTAAGCCGATCCTTGTCGAGCCGAGATTGTATTTTCTCTTCAAAAATTTACCCAAAATTTGAAACCATATAAGCCAATTGGGGAAAAAAACTATCTGTAGTTTTCAAAACATGCACCAAAAAGGAAAAAAGTGTCGAATGGTGGTATATTTCCCATTAAATTTTTTTTAGTAAAACACCAGACACCAAGATGTTATTTTTTATCAACTCCCCCCCCTCCCATTTATTTTTACCTTGTACTCCCTGTGTTGGAATCGCTCCCCTAAAATCCTGTTTTTTTTTTAAATGCTTTTTTTTAGTTTTATTTTTGGCCCATCTTTTTAGCTTTATAAAAATAAAGTTTTTTTTTCATTCTCTAGAAAAAAAAACTACAATGTTTTAGAAAAAGCAAATCTTATAATTTTACATGAAATGTCAAACATTAAAATGCGTTTTACTCGAAATGTGTTTTTTTTTAAAAAGCACGAAAAGGGGACAGGGATTCCAAATGTTTTAACCCTTTACACCGCTTATGATTTACTCATTTTTTCATGCATTATTTTTATTTTGAATCACTACATTGAAAATCAGGAATATACATAAAAAATTACTCAATTTGGGGGAAATTTAATCCGTTTGAGAAATTAAATTAAATTTAAGAGATATTCACAAAATTAAATTATACTGTTGACTTAAAATAAATAGTCAAATCTTTTTCTAAGGTCTTCATTAACTCAAAACACTTATCTTTGACATTAACTATTTTTCGAGAAAAAAATGATAATCTTTGCAATCCCTGAAAACGCAATTTTATAAAACTGTTCCCCTTTCCCCCTTTAAAAACTCATCTAGAACCCGTGCTCCCAAAATATCTTGAAGAGTGGATTTCAAAGAATTTCCTTAAGTATCGTCAGAATATTCGTAAAAGGTTATTCTATGTAATTTTAAAAAATGAGTGTTACTTATAAATCAATGGGAAAAATTTTTAATTTTTTTTTCAAATATTTTTTCCCAATTTTAACAAAAAAATGTACGGTTCTTTAGGGAATATAATCCTTGTTTTTTAAGCAATTTCATATAAAAGCTAAGATAAAGTGCTAAAAATTAAAATATCTCTTATCCTGAAGGTCATTTCAAAAAGGAATAGCAAAATGATATATCAAAATTGAAAAGGGGAGAATTGGTTCATTTACTATTTATACAGAGTTTGTGTAATTTTTTGTCAATTTTTATCCATTTATTCACATTTTAGTAGTAATAATTTATTTTTCTCTTCTTAATTTTAGATTTTTTTTAAAAAAAAATGTACTAAATGTATAAATCTAAAAACCACAAAAAAACTCCATATCTACATTTTTTTTTTTAAAAAAAGTTGTCGCAAGTAGTCGGATACCTTAATCATATTTGCTGCGTCGTTTTTTATTTGTAAAATGAGGGGGAAGAGACATTCATATACGGGTCTTTGACCTGTGTTTCAAGCCCTGGAGGGAAAAAAAATCCCTTCATGATGATCATATAAAATCAGGTACCAATGTGATTGAATGTAAACTCGGATTCAAACACTGACTTTGAAGAATATATGCGACTTTCATTTTTCTTTTTTAGAATAAATGTTTCGCTTAAAACACCCAAAAGGTCGAAAGATGAAAATCGCTTGTTCATGGCTAACGGAAAATGTAAAAAAAAAACCCCGTTTTTCTTAAACTACGAGATTTAAATTGCTTCTGAAAATGAAAAATTTGTAGAAAAAAAAAGTAAAAATTTTTAAAAAAAATTCTGTATAAGGTTATGTTGATCGTAGCCGTTATGAAACAAAGAGAGAGATATTTGTTAATATATTTTATTTTTCATTTAGAACAAACAATTTGATTTCTTAGAACAGAGTTTACAATGAACATTGCATTATTTATTTTTATAAAGAACAAAAAAAACTATATTGACTAGGACAACAAATATGACGTACAAAAGAAAGAACGAGGTGAGAAATATGCAAAAACAAAACATAAACAAACAAACAAACAAACAAAAACAATATTTTCACACAATGAACTTAATCCAAAAAATAAGATTCCCGTATTTTCTTTTAAAGTTTAAAAAATTTACGGTTTTCCCCCATGGTGAAAATTTCAATATTACATTTCTTTATATAAGAATCATTCAGAATCATTCTTTGTAAAAATAACTGATGCAGCGGGGCTTTTTTAAAAAAATAATGAAAAGATCCCACAAGTTTTCAGAATTTAAAAAGGTTTATGAAAATAACTGAAAATAATTAAGTAAAATAAAATCAATAAACGAGCATAAACTTAATTGGAAAAGACTTTTTTTAAAATTTTTTTTTTCTTAACAACTTTGAAGAAAAGAAAAAGAAAAAGATGTGTAAGATAGATCATTGCAAGCAAATTTAAATATTTTCACAAATTTACGGTACCCATATTTTGAAAGCTTTAAAGTTCTAGTAGCTCTTTTATAAAGATTAAAAAAAATTAATCATTTATAAGCTATATTTTGAGAAACTGTTTTTTAATATTTTTCCTCACAATTTCACGCGTACTATGTATATTTTTTAAGAGTGATTTAATTTAGTTTTTTCTAAGTTAATTGAATCTTTGACATGACCATTTTGTAACAATTTGTAAAACGCCTTTTAATCATTGATTAAATTTTTATTTTATTCAAAAAGAAATTTTTTAAAAAGTTTTTTAGATATTTCTTATGAAGAAAAAAAAATTTGGGAATTCTTAAGCATAAGTTTTTTTTAAATACATATTTATTTATATTATCATATCTTTTTATATCTAAAATAATAACTCGTCGTGTAATAAATGTCGTATTATTTCCCACCTCGAAATTTCCCCGAAAAAATAAAAAGGAATTGTATTTGCTTAACTCTGAAACACATACAATGAAAATGACCCATTTGTGAATAAATTTTACACACAATCTAACACCACAAATAACTAGCTCAAAATTCACAAATATTTTTTTTAAAAAAGGAAAGATTAGTTGAATGTTTTGAGTATTCATTATTTTGATCCCATCTCTGAATATCTACTTTTAAAATGTACTTTCATATTAACGTACTAGAATTCTCTTTTATATTGCACTAATGAAACATATTTTTCAGTGGACGCTTGTAATGATTTCCTATCAATTTATGAATTGGTAGATAGTCGCAGATTTATTTTTGCACATGATTGTCAAATAAATCTGCTTGTTGATGCATACAAATATCGTCACCACCAATCCTCGATACCATGGATATCAGCAAGTCCATGACTAAATTCATCAAAATCGTCGTGTATTGTGGGGATGTCATCGGAGTAACTGCCTTTAAGCCCCCCAGAACTGATACTCAGCTGCTGTACCCAGCTGTCGATGTTGTCTGCGGCTGATTCCAGCTGAGCCAGAGCGTGACTGCCGCTGAGTTGCTGCAGCTGCGCTATGTCGTCCAGAGTATCATGGCTATAGTGAGAATATTGTTGACCACCATCTACTTGATAAGCTTCAGCAGAATGGGTGTATACTGGAACACTGAAAAGAAAGTGAATGTGTAATAAAAATGCAGAAGAAATGAGAAATTTTAGAATTAATGTAAATTATTTCATGGGCGGGAGCGATTTTTTTTAATTTTTTATTTAGACGAAGAATTTCAAAGAAAATTCTTCGTCTAAATAAAAGAAATATTCTCCAAACTTATATTGTGTCATTTTTCTGTCTGAAAAAGTACTCCAAATTTAAAACTATTTGACATAAGTTGAAGGTCACTTTAGATGGCTCCATACAAATCCATATCAGAACAATGATGTCTTCAAAGTACTTATCGATGTCTAGAGCATCAATAGATAGCATGTCCATTAAGCTGTTGTAAATCCAGAATCCAAATTTAGAGCATACTTCCAAATAGAAAAATGAAAATCCAAGCTTAAAGATACATTTTTAAGTTTTAAAATATTTTGTAAGCATTATATTGTACCCTTTAATAATAAATTTAAGTATTAATTTAGCACTGCGGCGTTAAAATATTAACACAGGACAAATTTTAAGGAAGGAAGAAAACGTTTGTTTCAAATAAGAATAAAATTGAATTGGGTTCTCTCTTTTGGATAAGAGTTAGAATTTAATATTAGTGCTGATGTATTTCTTAATATGTTTAAAACCACTGAGTTTATATCTTATTCTTTAGCTCTGAGCGAAAACAGGCTCAACTCTTACCTCAACAACTCTTTTCACCTTCACTTAGTCCTCAGATTTATTTATTCTAAAATTCACTCTTCCTTAGATTGGAACTCATTGTTGTCTGTACTCTATATCATGCTCTCAACTCAAATGGACATATTTGGATCGACGCAGCGGAATTTTCCATCAATATTTGAAAAATTGGCCAAAGATTATGGACAGTACTGGTCTGGATATTATTTCGAAATTGGCTAGGCTTGGTCAGAGAAAACAAATGTGTCTCCACCGGATACCGTCGCATGTGGATGTGCCTGGGAATGAGGCCACTAATGAGCTGGCTGGTAAAGGTTGTGATCATCTAACTCCAGTTCCTCTGTCTTGAGCCATTCTGAAAATAATTCCCTCCCAGAGTTAAAATGAATCTGACATGGCAAAACCTTCCTGCTCACCACTGGTACGCAATTAAGGCCTCACAGGACTCTTAAATTGTAAATTTTTTAATTTTTTAAAAAATAAATATATATGTTAAAGCCCTAATATTTCTGAGTATTTTGGTACCACAATTGTGTTGATACAGTGAAATCTTCCGAAGATATTGAGAAATAAGTAGTGAAATTTAAATGAAAACCCTATCTCTTTCTTATCTTTAACTTCATTTTTCGCAAAACAAAACATTTAGCTTCCGCGTAGGATTTCTCAGGGAAGCAATTCAATCTGGTGATTGACGAAGAACCTTTGGACAATGCGTGCCACGTGTGGTCGCGCATTATCCTGTTGAAATATGGCTGTGGCCAAGCCCTGAAGGTAAGGAAGTATAAGTGGCTCCAACACCTTGGAGATGTAGCGCTGGCTGTTTAAAGTACAGGTAATGCGTACTAGAGGAATGCGAGAGTGATATCCAATATCACCCCATACCATAATACCCGGTGCAGGACCAGTGTGGTGGTGCATAATGCAGCTGTTCAGCATCCTCACTCCAC
This sequence comes from Trichonephila inaurata madagascariensis, assembly GCA_019973955.1. Taxonomy (NCBI): domain Eukaryota; kingdom Metazoa; phylum Arthropoda; class Arachnida; order Araneae; family Nephilidae; genus Trichonephila; species Trichonephila inaurata. Next base: position 40,935 of record BMAV01022906.1, read on the forward strand.
GGTGCCTCCAGACTCTAATCCGACCATCGTGGTGTTTCAGACAGATGCGTGACTCATCAGTAAAGACAACTTCATTCCATTCTTCCGCCCACTTCCTTCTTTCACCTCACCATTGGCGGTGGAGAAGTCTGTGGCTCTGCGTCAAGGGTAGACCAAGCAATAGACGTCTTGCAGACAGACCACTCTGCTGTAAACGGCGTCGAATGGTACGCGCAGACACTGAATGATGCGTTACAGACTCAATGGGCTGTGCTGTGGTTCGTGATGTGACTGAGCTATCCGTCACTGCCATGCGCACAATTTGCCTGTCCTCACGTGAAGTGTTGCACTAAGGTGGATGCGATCGACCACGTCTGTCCGTGGTACTCTCCTGCATCCAACGGTCACATATCCGCATTACAGTTGTTTGGTTTCGTCCAACACGACTACCGATTTCCCCGAAAGATAATCACAATCTCGGTAGGCCACTATCCTTCCTCTGTCGAACTCGGATACTTGATCAAAAGCTGATCGCTGTTTTCTGCGAGACATTACTGATCCTTTTTTTGAAGAAACCACAAGAAAAACACAATTGACGAATTTGAAATCGTCGAAATCTCCAAGCCTTAAAAGCGCTTTGAGGTGGCGCCACAGGCGCGCGTGATGTGTGTCTGCGCTGAAATTCTAATCATTTGCATATCTCACTTCCGCTAATGCATGTTGTAAATTTCATGTTATTTGCATGCTTCCTTCAGGGTGTTACATTTACGGTGGCCAGCAGTGTAGATTAAAGCCTATCTCAATAGTAAACGTCTTGTACTTAAAGTTTAATTAATCAAGCTTACCGCTATATCCTAGGTAAACAGCTACGGTCTTTAAACTTCCGTTCTAGCTTTAATCTGGTTGGCTATTTCTTAGGCTATCCTCTGTTGGTCTTGGACCTACTTTTGATTCGTCTACACCGGCAAGGTTAAGCTAATTTCCCAGAATTAAGATTCTTCTTCTTGACTTTTTTTTATATCACTTTGCGACTACTTCTCTACTCAGCGACTTCACTCAGTGACCTCGCGAATGCTAACATTCTGATATATATATGATTTCTAATTTACATACACACGTTTTCCTCTTGAGTTGGTTTTAAAGAATTGCCATTCCGACCCCAAAGAAATTAAAAGAGGACAATTAATTGAATTCCCTGAATGAAAAAGAATAAAATCGTTTGAAGTTCATGGTTGAAATACTTCTTTCCTGAAAATGACGGATGCAGAATCAATTCGTCAAATCAACAGGCAGGAAGTGAACGAAGAGGAACAAGACAATGCATGACAACATTTGTAGTGAAATAAGAATGATTGCGACAAAATGATAAAAATAAGTGTGACAAAATTACATCATTGTTTCAAAACAAATTACAACACTTATAACTTCCACGAGTAAAAAAGAGGAGAAAATTACTCAAAAATGTTTACTTAAGTCTCAGTTAAAGAAAGGGGAAAATATATCTTTTAGTTGCTTAAGGACATGCATCATTTTATGAAATATTTAAATGCTTCAAAAAATACAATAACAAATTCTTTGTTTGCTTAGAAAAGTTAGCTCTGCTTTTAAAATATTTTCAGATAATCTTTTTTTTTTGACCGGCAGCATTATCTTGATATTTATATCTAATTTATTTGTGATTGTAACTGGTAAAAAAAAATATTATTTATTCAAAAAAATCTGTTTAAATTATAAAATTTACTTCAAACTCAGATAAAATAAACCTTGTTTCAAAAATAAAATTTGAAAATAAAGTTTAAGGCTTATATACAAGGTGGTCTCGAATTCAGGGTACAAACTTTAAGGGTAGATACAGGACATTGTAACAATTATTTATTGTATAGGAATGTATGGGCTCAAGTGACGCGGTGAGGCTAAAACAGGGAAATAAAAGAAAAGAGAAATGGAGTTATCGGTTGTTTTAATTGCCGGTAGGAGGCAGTAGATGTCTAGCCGATGTTCAACAAGATGCATCTCAGTAGGGGAAAGTGCCATTCGCAATTGTGCTGACGTCTACGACAGGAGATTTTACGTATGCCGTACATGTATGCAGATGGGCATTACATGTACGGTCGCGCAAATGGTAATGGCAGTGGGGCGCTACGAATGTATCACACGCAGTTTCCTGACCAACGAATGCCGGATCACAGAATTTTTTCAGCGAATACATCGTCAATTTCGTGAAACACGTTCGTTCTACGTCACCAGATATCATGCTTGTCGACGAAGAGCTGTACGCAGTTCAAGCCTGGAAGAAAGCATTTTGAACGTTGTGCCTGATACACTCGAGTCAAGTACAAGAGCTGTTGCTCACCACATAAGTGTGAGTCATCAGACCGTTTGTAGAGTGTTTTTGGAAAATCGCTTACACAAGTTCCATTTTCATCGAGTACAAGCTTTGTATCCGGCAGACTATCCTCTCTGCCTGAACTTCTGCCAGTGGGTGGTACAACACTGTGTGTTGCAGCTTGTGGTAGTTCATGTGCTGAACAATTAGGAACAGTTATTGTAAATATTACACTTGTCAGCCACGCTTTCAATAAACATTTTGTTTTCCCTTTTGTTTCTTATTTTTTGTGTTCCTGCCTCACCGCGTCACTTGCCTCCATACATTCCTATACAATAAATGATTGTTACAATGTCCTGTACCTATCCTTAAAGTTTGTACCATGAATTCTGGACCATCCTGTATATGCATACATATTCAAACTATTAGGATTCATACCTACGGCTCTACAACACCTTCCACGAGTTCATGATCATGGCCATTCATTGGATTGAAGCACAAATAATATGATAAATCTTTCTAATGAGCCAAACGATTTTGCTTCGTCTCACCGAGCACAAATGGAATAATTATAAGTGATAAAAAGTGACGAATAATTAATTAATATAATTTTAGTACTTTTTTTTTAATTTAATGTCTTTATTCTTTCTTGGGGCATTATGTACGAGTTAATAAATTTATTTTATCTATTAATTAAAAAAATGAATGAATTTAAGGTATCCGCGACTACGTTCGGAACCGTGATTTTAAAAAAGCGCACAAATGGATAACTTTCATGATATTTAGTGTCACTTAGATTAGAATACATGTATAAAAATGTTTTTATATAGGGCATTATGACAAAAAAAAATATTTTTAAATTCAATATTTTGGAAAAAAATTAAACAGAATATCATTTTTTCAAAATTTTTTCCCTTTTTAAAAAATGTTTCTATAATAATAATATTTAGCTTAATTGTTTTCTCCAGAGGTCTGAACTAGCATCTTTTTTTGGGGTTCCCAAATTTGAAATAATTATCAGCGGTTTTTTTTTTAAAATTTCTCCCTCTGTTGTAGAAAAATTTTGGATAAATTTCTAAGTTGTATATTTAAAAAATTCTAGTTCAGTCTCTTCGAAGGTCTGAGCTATAAAGGAAAATATTGTTATAAAAAAAAGCTTTTTTTCATAAAAGGAGAATTTTTTGAAAATGGGTCATTCAGTTCTTTTTTGTCAAAATATTGACTTAAATAATTTTTCATTGTAATAATACTTAAAATAATTTTATATAGTTTTCTAATCTAATGACACTAAATATCATAAATATTATTCATTTATACGCTTTTTTTAAAAAAAGGGGTTTCCCCGTCGGAACATAGTCAGATACCTTAACTTTAATGAGATCAATGTGTATAATGTTATAATATTAAATACACTGAAATAAGTGTAAATATACATGTATGCGTTGTTGCTTCTAATGCCACCTAAATGGCAGTGCCAGTCCGAGACCCACGAAACTCATCAGTACATATATGTAAATACATGAACCTCCATATAAACCTCTATTTTTCGAATTTTTTTTATTTTTTGAACTTTTTCCTGGAACCAAAAAATTTTTCTATTTTCATCAAAATAACCTCCAAATAGCAAGTGCCTTTTTCTATTTAACGAACTTTTTTCTTGTGATACCATTTTTTTTCTATATTTTAAAACATTCCAGGGCATTTTACAAATTATTCTCTCTTTTACCTTGAACTGGTCTCACTAGGTGTCTAACTCCCTAGAGCAATGAAATGGACATAATGTTTCAAACAAAAAACTCAAATAAAACTTAAAGATTTTATCAACAATTGAGTTTTTAAGGACGCATTCAGTAGTATATGTTTAAAAAGACTGTTTTTTAAATAATGTTTTTTTTCTACTTGTAGGTTCAAAATTAGAAAATGTCGTTAAAAAATTTTCATTAATTTTAAAATAAAATCAATTTTTTAAAGCTGAAAATACACAGTGTATTCCTGGACAATATTATTTTTTCTTCTTTTCCTTGCAGCTTTCTTTTTGATGGGTATAAGATATGTAAAATAAAAAATTTAAATTTTTAAAAAGGTTTGGGTAATTTTTAAGAATACAAGTGTTTTTTAATTTTAAATTTGTTTTATGGGTTTCAAAGTACATTAAAAGTAACCCCTTTTTTAACGAACTTTTTCGGGATTTAGCGACTTGTTAAATAGATGTCCGACTGTATATACTTTGTATTTCCCACCACTTTTCTAACGATTC
>BMAV01022908.1:9916-25131 GCA_019973955.1 Trichonephila inaurata madagascariensis
TACTTCCATAACAAAATAAATAATTAAATATTACACATGAAAACATTTTAAAAACATATAGTTTCTCATTGTGTATACGGATAAGTCTTTAAAATGCACATACATAATTCATCGCTACTCATCATAATCCAAAGTCCTGTAATGAATAAGTTCAAAATCGCTTTCGTCACACTTGAAGGTACAATTTCAATTGATTTATTTTTTGGCAACATAAGGTAAGAGATAAGTTTTTGTGACGAAAGACGGGTGGTTAGTTGCTTGTAAAGGTCACGATAACCAGTTATACATGATTGAAGCCCTTTTTAAAATTTTATACTCCTTTCTTAACTGGTATCTATTTTAAGAAAATGCTTTTCCAATTCGTTGAAAAGCTGGATCCATGCATATTTTTATCCACTCTAAAAGAATCTGGCTTTTTGTCCGTCTTCATAATTTATCAAATTATTGATAATGTCACTGTCATTGAAAGTTTCGTCTTCAATCAAGTGCGGGCTGCTGGAGCGCTGAGAGAAAGAAACTGAATGCGCTTTGTCGGGAGACTGTTTATAACAAATGAACAGAGCGTCTTGAAGTGTCTACATTTCAGTGGCGTAACGTACACCCCCGCATCATGGGGGGGGCAGGACTCTAGGGACCTAAGGCCTGATTTAAGCTAAATACGTATTTACCCAATTTGTAAAATATTAAAGGCGAAACTTGACTTTCAGGGGGGTCCTAACATTCTCCGTTACGCCACTAGTAAATAGACAGAAAACATTACAGTGGTGCCAAAGCCATTGAAATTTATACACTGCATAAAAAAAAATATAGCACAAAAGTAAAATCGCACAAAAAAAGACCGCACAAAAAGAGGTTCGACATCTATGTACTTTACATCTATTGTCTTACTTTAAATTAAACTTCAGCCTTAAAATTTTTTTACTATTCATCATTTAATGGCATATTGCATAACAAATATTCAGATTGAGCATGCATTCCAATGATTTTTATGGTCCAGCAGTTAGCCATGGTAGCCTAGTGGTTATGGTCACTAGTTCGTGGTCGGTGTGTTGTGAGTTCGAGCCTTAGTGCCACTGAAGATCCACCGTGTAGAAAGATTGATGTACGTTAAATCTGTTGAGGCTTGAAGTCATACCGTTGGCGTGGGGTGGAAGTTTAAAAAGAGGTAGACAGCTTAGATGTTAACCTCGTCACTGACCAAGGTTCAATTTTTCGATGTCCGTCGCCTATAGTCCTTATATTGCTTTATTATTAAGCACACCCCCAAGTGTGTGACCCACCAGAAATAAATAATCAGCAGAGAACATAACAATAAAAGGCTTATTTCTTACTTAAAGATATAAGGAAGGAAAAGATCGAGTAGAATTAAATTAAGAAAATATTTATACGTATATAAAGATGTATAATAAATTAAATTAGAACATTATACATATGTGTGTATTATAATTATTTTTTTAAAAAATAATTATAAGAAAAAGGTTACATCTTCTCTATATTTTACAAGATTTAAAGCATTTTTTTGAAAATAATTTCTAGGCTTGAGCTTAATTGGAATGAACTGGAAAAATAATTTTTACCTGTCAAGAGAGGAGTAACAAGAGAAATTACTCCAATGGAAAAATTCATAAGTCCAATGGCCATAGGAAGTTTACTCAATCCTAAGTATTCTTCCAAAAGGGCATAGAAAAGAATGAGATTAATTCCAACAATGAGGCCTGCACTGACAGAAACTGCTGTAACGGCAATATATGTACTCGTTAAAGAAGTTGCTGCTATCAGTGATCCGAAAGTCACCATATTCAACATCATCAAATGTTTCCTTTTCACTATCCCGCTATCCGTTATCCAACCTGATCCGAGACGTCCGGCAAGATCAGCAATGGAGAATGTTGATACGAGGAACACGCAGTCACTTCGTTCTATACCCAAGTCCAAAGAATAGTCCACGATAACAATGAGATAAGTCATATAAGACAAGAAGAAGATCGAATAATTACTGGCTATTATCAGAAACATGGGATTCTTCACGATTTCGCCTGCTGCCCTTGCTGGTTCTAAAATCCCTGAAAACCATTTCTTTTTATGTTCGGGAGCTGGATGGTAATGACCATTGGTAATTTTGACGGGTTTTAGAATAGTGTGTGAGGGACCTTGAGAATCATATGTAGTAACTTCTGAAGGTACATAAATAGTCTGCAGATTGATTTGTGGATTGTAATCAGTTTTGCTATCAATGAACTGAAGTTTTCCATATTGGGGAGGTTCTAATTCACCATCTGAAATTACATCTTCTGTCGGCTGTAAATAGGCATCAGCCCTTGGACGCCCTGTTTCTCCAATGGAACTGGAATCTAGTTCTGTACGTTTACCGTTGGAAGTGAGTTTCGCATCCTCTTTTTGTAAATGACCTGACGTTCCATTGCTTCGGACTATTTGTATCTTACCAGAATCCGGTATCAGATTACTGTCTTCGTTTGTGTTATCTTTAGATCCGTTTTGCTCTTCGTTGCAAGAAAATCTCACCGCTTTAGAATTTTTCCTCTCGTCGTTCCCCCCGTTTAGCAAAGTCTTGACTTCTTCGATTTCAGGAGCATTCTTTGATTTAGTTGTTATGAAATTGAGATTCTGATCACCTAAAAATGTAATAAACATTAAAAACTGACTAATACACAATTGAACGTTACACACGGGCTTAACTATAATATCACTTATACTTTACCGAGAAAATTGATTCCATCAAATAATTATTTTGAAATTTATATACGCTGTGTTCTTTTCAAAATGTAACAATTAATAAAATACCATGAAATTTCTTTAACACAAAATTCGTTTGTAAGGAAAAAAATTAAGAATACAAAATTTTTGTATGAATTTTTCTTTATACAGCTATAAACGGATATTTAACCTGCACCCAGATAAAAACTTAAGCTGACAAAAAAAACCAACCGTTTTATAAAAATCTGAGAGCCATTAGTTATTTTTTTTATTACTGAGGCTTTCAATAATATTTTTTTTTTGTGCTAGAATTAAATATTTTGGTTTTATTTCAATCTTACTAAAATTATTTTTCGATACAAGAGTTATAAAAATTTACAAAAAATCTGAAGAATTAAAATATTACTATCCACACACAGAACGAAATTAAAGGGTAGATGCTCGTTTTAAATTTCACGAATATCGGCGCATAATGTATTCATATAACTGTAGATCAATACAAGTAAATACAGCAATCTTTTTATTCCAATATTTATAATCGAATTTAATGTAGGAACAAACTATTGTTAAATTTAATTATTGTTCGATTGGAAATGAATGTAAAAGCACTTAATTTTTATCATTATTTTAAATTGCTGATTTTCTATTAAAGGTAGAAATGTTCAAAATTAATTATACAGTACAGATGTAATTCAAATATGCTTGAGTAAAATTCATTACATTGTCATTCTTGGGTTTATTTATTCTGTTAGATAAAATATATACTTGCCCTTTTTCTGTTGAGCAGTTACATGCTTTTTAGTGGATAACCATTCTGCAGGACGCAAAAGGGATGCTCCCAGCATCCCATGGAGGGTGATACCTGCCATCATGAGGAAAGCTCCTCCTAGACCGTATTCTTCAATGGTAAACTCGACAATTGGAGGCAGAGCAAAGGAACCTGCAGTCGCCCCCGCGCAAGCAATGCCAGCTCCCGTAGTCTTGTATTTAGAGAAGTATTGGTTGATCATTACGGGAACGAGTGTTACTGCTAGTCCTACACCCAAACCTGAACAAAAAGAGAAGGATTTAGATTTCATATATATATTTTTTTAAACATTGAATTCAGATTCGTAAAAACATTATTTCTTCATGTTCTTAAAATATTTTTTTCTGAATTATGAAAATGTAATTACATTATTTGAAGCATACAATAATTTTTTACTGTTTAATTATTTATGGAAAATATTAAATATGCCTTTCTTAAATAATGTGTGACATAATATTTATCAAAAATAGATATATATGTGAGTTGTAAATAAGAGAATTTGAATTATTGCATTTAATAATGAATATTTAATCTCAGTTAAATGTTTCCGCAATAGATGGCAGCACGAAACAATTCTATTCAATAGATTGGATATCTTTTTTTTTTTACCCGTCCTTCCTCTTCAAGTCACTTTTGCGTAAGCCGAAAAGTTTTTATTGATAATATTTTAGTTTTTGTCAAATCAAGAATCACTTAAAAAATATTGTTACTAAAAACTACTACACGTAAAAATATCAATCAGCTTTGTTCAATAAATAAAAGTAATTAAAAGTTATTAAATTAAATTTTTAAAGTAACAATGGCAATATTTCTATCAATATTTAAAAGCAAATTTAATAGCTGATACATGCAATTAAAATTAGTATGCCGATTTTAGCATAAATCACACTTATTTAAAAAAAAAATGTAATTATTGGTTAAGATACAAGCTACAATAAAAAAAAAGATAGTAATGAAAAGTAATGGCTTTTTTCCTAAGTTTATTTCTTGATTTTTATTTGTTATCAGGTTCTTTTATAGGCAATCGATAGCGATCGGCATAACTAATTCTGCTTTGACCTATTTTTTTAAATCTTGTCTTTGATCACGTTACTAGCAAAATGCATACATCATTCCGTAATTAAGTTATTAGTTATATTTTTAAATCGTAATATTCTTTTAATTTGTTTCCTTTTTTTCATATTGCATTTCTCTAGTTTCTTTTTGATTCTGTGACTGTCCTCAATACATAATGCGATTTTTTTATTGTTCTAAAATTATATTTTTTTTCCATAGGAAAGCTTTAATTAAAAGCTTGGATTTATCTTGATTATCTAATGGTTCTGGTCCCCAAGCCTCGAAGCTTCATGTATTTTAATAAGTGAACGTTCGTTGGATCGTAAGGATCTAATTGGTTTTTGAAATATTTCAAATTTATATTACAATTCCTTTACAGGCCTGTTTCATATGTAATGCTGAATAGGTTGATGCTTATTCTTCGTATAGAATCCAAAGTTCATCAAATATGTTGTGCAGTGGAGTAACAGAGAATATTATGGGCCCCCTGCAAAGTTAACTTTTGGACTCCAAGCCCTAATATGTACACTGATATCTTGTTATAAATTTCTTACATAATTGGTTTAAAAAATGCTGGAAAGGGTCCAAAATATGCTAAGATTGACTTGATTGCTTGGATTGGTGAAGGATTTGATGCGGTCCTAGTTCTTTGAAGAGCATGTTAAAATGGTAGTGGGCTTAAAACAACCGGTTAATCCAGTGTTTTTATGAAAAAAGGAACAATATATGGCAGAGGATTATCTTCTCGAGTTATTTCTAATAATACAGTGAATGCTGTAATGGAATAATGCTGTATCAAATTATTTATTTGACGAACCCACATAAGATTTTTCAATTTGGCAGTTGTAAAGAAAAAATAGAGTCAAATAAATATTGGGGGGGGGGGGGGAGTTTGTTTTTAAAATAAAAATATTGTTACACTTTTTTTCATTTATGTTTTTTTTTTTATCTGGCGGTTACGTATAATATGAGAGCCTGCTCTTATTATACGTAACGTCATTCTTTAATTTATACCTTCTTTATACAAGATACTTCAAATCACGAATTAAATTTTCATTACTGTTTGTATTCTGATTTTCTTAATGAAATTTGAACCACTCTAAGATAGCAAAACTAGGAGTCCAACTTTTAATTAGCAAAAAAATAATGGAATAGGATGGAAATGGATAGAAAAAATAGGATGAGTGTTAAATGTTACCAAGTTTCTATTTATTCATGAATTACTTTTAAATCAGTATGAGCACTTATCGTTACGAGCAATTTAACATGAGCACCTAATACAGTGAAACTTTTCCTAAAAGAAGTCTTAAACTTTAAGTGATTATTGCACCTATATATAATAATAATTTACACATAAGATGCATCCATGTATAGAAAAGGATTAAAAAAGGCTTACGAATGTTATCTTTTGTCGTAATGCTCATTTCTACTTCATTACATAAAATAGGTGACAGTGGTGGACGGTTTATGCTTTCTCTCTGCCGGTATTACTGGAGACATAACAAATAATATCGTTACGATATTTTGTTTCGTTATATACGTGTGAGCTTTACGCATGCTTGATTCCAACGAAAATCCCTTCTTCATATTGCTTTCTTTTTTGCCAAAGAATGTAAATATATATATTTCGTATACCTCTAATGACAGCGGTAACGGAGAGGTCAGGATTTCGACCTCATGGCCTGTGTTGCTTCTGTCAAATCATGGATTTAAGTTCTGGTGCTACTATACAGCCTGTGTAGAGCGGCTGATGAACGCTCATTCTGCTGAGGCTGAAAATCCTCGTTGACGTAGTGGCATAACTTACAATCCCGCATCGCGTGGGTGGGGGCAGTATTCTAGGAGGCCCAAAACCTGAATGACGTCAAGAGTACGTATTTAACCAATTAATAAAAACTTTATGGCAAAACCTGACTTTACAATAAAGGGCCCAAAAATTCTCCGTAACGCCATTGCGTTGACATGATGTGAAAATGTGAAAAAAGTAGGATGCTTGCTTAAGTGCTGTCCTGGCCACTTGACCATGGTTTAAAATTACGTAGTCCGTCGCCAATAGCCCTTGTGTTACTTACTAGATAACATTAAACAATCCCTTTCAATCGCATACATAACTATTCATTCTTCTCCTTAAAAATGGCCAGATCTTGAAAGTAACAAAGAAACTTTAAAATATAATGTAATGTTATTGAAATCACACACATTTATTAGACTTAATTTTGAAATTTTTGGGGGTGAATAATGAAAAAAATATTCAGAAAATCTCTATACTTTTTTTCCATTAATAAGGAAATACTGCCAGTATAATTTGTCAATTCTATCATCAGTTCAATTAAATGAACAACATATAAATTAATAGCATTAATACATATTGGTAAACAAATTGTTAATTCTCTTCAGCTAATCAATATTATTCTCCAATATCGGTTTACTTACAATATGACGTAGATGAGTTTAACTTGAAAGTAGATTTAATTTTATAGACTTATTTTCTCTCGAATGATCACCAATAAATAGAATGCAGTATTTACTAGTAAAATACGGTAAGAAAAACAACGTGTAATTGTTGTTACCCTGTAATCCTCCAAGAAAGAAAGTGACCAGGTACATATCGGTCACAAACCAACAGACGATGTTGGTGACAGTCACCAGCAACACCCCAAACAGAGTGATTGAACGGATACTCCATCTGTAGCTGAGAGCGCCAGCCAGGGGACCTGAAATGAAAATAAAGAATGATGCAGCACACTGATCCACTTAAAAAACTTAGCATAGTTAGATTGATGTTGAGATATTCAGAATTGATTTCTACTGTTAATTAAGAGTTAATATTTAAGAGAGAGCGAATTTGGTGTCATATTTATATCTTCTAATGTGGACTATAACTATACAGATGTCTTGGTGGGTGAGTGAATGTTAGGTTTATTGGCGCAAGAGCCATTTTTGGCTAAACTGCGCCAAACATTAGTTTTCTGTGGAGATGTCTTGGTGGATTCTTGCACGTCCGTTGTGAAAAAATAATAAATTTTAAAACAAGATCTGAATATTTTCTTTAATTAACATATTTACATTTTATTTCACATCTCTTGATGGCTCTTCAAGGGGATGTTTGGTTGAAACATTGCTGAAGAGCTTCAAGTATCAGGTAGGATAACAGCCACGGATAACAGCCACTATTGTTCCACAACGTATAAAAACCACTAACTATGATTGTAAATATTGTACATTACAGAGTCAAAAGCTATATTTTTATATTAAATGCGAACATACTGGACCAATTATGAAGTCGTGCAATCCTCAAAAAATACATCGATTATTGTATATGAGCCTATAAATTAATTAAAACATCAGTTATATATGAATTTTTTTAAAAATAAAATAAACAGTTTTTTAAAACAGAAACAAATTCAGGTAACTTTTCAATATTTTTATATTTTCTAAAATTGTCTTAAATCATTAAAATCCATATGAATTTGATTTGTTTTCTTCGCAGTTACCTTTTTTGAAACTTTCGAATGATTATGAAGAGGGATTCGATATTTTTTTAAGACGAAATACCTTCTTAATATTTATAATGAGCTGTATCTCGTACAGATACGTTTGACTAGAAATTGTACTATTCCGGGACCGTAATTAACAGTATAGTTATAGATGATGGTCTTTATGATACAAATTTAAGATAAACTTTCATTCAATTCCTACTATTAACTCACACTCTCTATATATTTATTTATTTATCTTGGTGGAATTTTCAATCGTTAATAAAATACATTTTAAAGCGCTCAACTGAACTGAAATTTAATATACATGATTATTTGGGATGACAATACAATAATTTAATTATAATGAATAAAAATTAATTGATTAAAACTAATTATTTAAAGAATTAAAAATATAGCCACGCTTGCGACTTAGGGACCCTTTTGACGACTTGTGTCAAAACTTGAAAAGGTTTTTTTTTTCTCACATTTTAAAACATTCAGTTGAACTGAAATTTTATATACACGATTGTTTTGGATGAGAATACGATTCTTTAATGATAATTTTAAAAAAAATTAATTGCCACTTAATGTTGTGATTCTATCCTATGTATATACATATTTATATTAATTGTAACTATTTAATTAAAAGTAGCTAAAATAAAATTTTTCTTTGTTGATCCAAGTAGGAATTGACTTAATTTTTTTTTATATTATTGATTTTCAATATGAACACATTAACCAACCGATAGTATTAACGACTCTGTGTTTTCATACTACGCTTCTCGTGAGTTATATCTCAAAACAGGCTTGAAAATGTGTAATATGTCATATCGGAATATTCTATATTCGCAACGAAGCATTTGGTTTTGAACTATCATCAGTATTTTAAATTGCACTATTGTATTAGCGTATTCTTTGCTTCTGAAGAAATAAATGCTTCAAAACTGAAACTAATGGGATATTTGAAATAATCAATAGTCGATTGGATTTATCTACTTGATTTTGTATAAGAACTAAATAGAGTGTATGGATGTCGAATGTGAACCATCGCAAAGAGAAGAGGACAGCACTTGTGTGTGTGAGTGAGTGGGAGAGAGAGATGAAACTTTATATCTCAAATTTTACATCCTACGTGTGAGAATTTTGATTTTGTAGTGAACGCTGTTCTAAAAGATGCTCTTTAGAGGAATCTGGTTTCGAACTCGCTACTATTACACAAATTTAATGTGATCTTTATACAATGAATGAAATTCACTAGTAACTAGTTTTTAGAAATATATTCACTTCACTAAGGGAGTAGTCATATTAATATTTTAAACGATAGGAAAATACTTTGACGTGGTGTTGAAATTTGGAGAGGACACAGAAGGAATTGGGTTCAAAATTACGAAATCTGTCGCTAATAGCCTACATGTTGCTTCAGGGTGCGACGTAAATTAAAATCAAATCAAGTTATAAAAATAAAATAAACAGCACGTTACACCCTAAAATTCAAAAATATATGATTATACGTTGGATTTTCTCAAGTTGGATTTTTCAAAATTCTCTGCTTTTGCGTAAGAATTCGTTCAAGTCTTACTTAAATGTACACATATGAATGTGTCTTATTTTCAAAGCATATATGCAGGCATGATGTATATTCTTAAAAAAATACATGCATTTATTTAAATAAGATAACTTTTCTTAACCCTTTAACGAGTACGGGAAAAATTTTTCTTTACTTAAAAATCGGTGATTGTCGTATATTTAATTATAACCTTTTCTGAATTTTTTGATACAGAATTTCAAAATAGAACGCAATCATGTAATCAAGAACGCTTAGGGGAAAAAAGAGTTGTCAAATCAATTGGCGCCAATGATAAAACGCGAGCTGTATTTTTACTTTTATTGCTTATTTCTGTTTATTGTGTGTCATGTAGTAATATATTACTTTCCTCACAAGTTTTATGTTATTTGAAAATTTTGTACAATAATTAAATATATTTGAACAAATGAAACGATATGCTTGATAAAACTACACACTGATCCAAACTGAATTGGCAAACTGATTCAAATAAAGAAGATGCAGTGAAATTTGTTTAACGCGAAAACGCTCTTAAGACGAAATATAGGTTAATACGAAATAATACAACGGTCCCAACAAATTATTACGTATTTCCATGCATTTTTTTCTCTTAACACGAAAAGATTTCCCTTCTGGGAATGAACAGTATTCCGAAAACACCAGACACTTAACGAAATGTTTTAGAAAGTTTCTGTATTATTGGACTGTCCTACTGTATCATAGGAAGAATTCGTTGCAGTCGATAATAGAAAAGAATTTTGGAGTTTGTTCAAATGTAAAAAAATATCATTGATGCAGATTCCGACGAGGAAAGTGAAATGAATAATTCAGTTTCTGTTCCCATGTCTTCCGAAATGAGGAACATCATGAATACTATGCGCAGTAACTCAGATGCACATTGGAATGGCGAAATGAATAAACAAATGGACGACATCAAACAACTTATTGACAGTTTGATGCTAAAAAAGTCAATGCAGAAATATCAGAACTTTTTTTTAAAAAACTGCGAGTTAAAAATGTTTTGTTTCTTAAAGAACTTGTGAGAGAAAATTTTGTTTTAAATTTCATTAAATTCTTGTTAATGTTTTTGTTTAATTGACTTTTATTAAATACATGTATATACACATATCTATGTAAATAAAATGGACTCTAATAAATTTAATTTTGTTAAATAAATACGTAGTTTTTCCTTTAAAATATCCTTTAACACAAAATTCTTTTAACGCGAAAAAATATTTCAACCCCCTGAGTTTCGTGTTAAACGATTTTCATTTTGCTTTGTTTATTTTTCGTATGGTTTTTACTTACTTTTCATCTATACAAACTAAAATAAACAACTACATGCTAATATTTACTCTTAGCAGCCTTATATGGTCCGTAAGGGCTAAATTAGTTTTTCATAGTTCATTTCGTTAAATTTTCTATGGGATAATGATACAATATACAATTTTTAAAATATATAAGCACTCTTCAATCAACTAAGCCAAACAAGCTAGTATTCAAATTGCACTGACTTGCCAAAACTAATTAAAAGAAGTTCAAATTTTCATGATTTTTACCAATGCCATTGCAATAATTTACCTAAGGAATTATAAGTAAACTATGCGACAGATTTTTCTTGTCACACACGAAAACATTGACAACTATGAATAGCTTGAAAAAAATCATTGTAGCTTTTCTTTCTTAAATTGAAAAAAAGGGAAGTACAATAAGCAATGTCACAACAAAACAATCTATTGTTTCCAAAGATATGCACTGATTTCACAAACCGTTTTTTTTAGGTCCAAAATTGTGAATTAAGAAAAGGGAAGACAAAATCAAGAAGGAATAAAAATACAATTGTTCATCGCAAGGTTAGCGGACCGAATTAGGAGCATACCGACAACTAGGTAGGTCACTGTGCTTCTTAAGGCATTGTTTTGGTTTTTTCAATACGTACCTTATATTTCTTATCATTTCTTTGGATATTTTTGTATTGTAACTAAAAGAAAATGAAAATCTTGAACTTTCTACGAATATAAAAGATTTCTTTCCTCTGGAATATTTCATAACAAATTTCTAAAAGGCTGTCATTTGAAAAATATTGATTGGAATGATTCGAGAATGAATTAACCTTTAAACTGTCATGCCCGAGATAATCTCGGTCACAGCACTGGTGTTCGAAAATGCCACTCCCGAGTGTTACTCGGGGTAATTTTTTTTAGTGCATCGTATTGTTTTACCCGAATATATATCGGGAGACGTTTATTCCAGCTTCATCTCTTTGTCAAACCCGACTGGTTCTCGGGAAAAGTTAATGTGCGCTCAATTCAATAGATGGCAGTACTTTACTGAAGACTTCAAAGGTTAGAGGTTAGAAGTTCTTTGGTTCAAAAAAATTTGACAAATTGTGTACCCAAATCATCAAAATAACTTGGCAGTTAAAGGGTTAACGATATTTCCAGAATTGAGAAAATATTGAAATTTGATTCAAGTTTTTAGTAAGATGTAAGTTTAGGAAAGGGGAAGGGGGAATTTTAGTTTGAGTAGTAAAAATAATAGTTTAAAAGCAAGGAGTGGTATGTATAATACAGCTAAACTGGTACTCTTCTCTTCTTTCACGTTATGTGAGCGCTAGGTTTTAATACATCAATACATTTAACACGCATCATCACAGCGCTGCTACTCTACAAATTTCTAGGGTAGCGGTCATGGTCACGAACTTAAGGCCGGCGTGTCATGAGTTCAAGTCCTGGTGCCACTGAAGACCTACTATGCACGTTAAATTTGTCGTGACTCGAAAGTCCTCCGGGTAGCGTAGTATGGAAGTTAGGAGAGTGTGATGCCAACTCAAGTGTCGTCTTCATCTCTTGACTATGGTTTAAAATGACCAGGTCCGCCACCAATAGCCTTGGCGCTGCCTAATAGTGCGATGTTAATAAACACTCATTTATTGCGAGCCTGTAAAGCAGGGTACCCAAAGTGGTCTATATCAACCCCCAGGGGTCTATGATAACCTGCAAGGGGTCCACGTCAGCGAAAAAATAATTTTGGGGTCCATGATGTGGAAATGGGTTACGATAGTGGCTCTCATTAAACCAGATCGGGACTTGAATTTTAAAGGAAAATTTAATCAACTGGAAACCACACATAGATTTTACCTATTTAACAGATTTATGTACTAAACTTAATGAGGTTAATTTGCAGTTACAAGGCGTCAGCATAAATTTAATTTAAACAAGGAACACCATTTGAGCGTTTCTTGCCAGAATTAAGCTAAAATTCTCGAATTTTTTCGTTTTCTCAATTGGCCACAGACAATCTGCCAGGAAAATGACGTTTTAACCTATGTTCAATATTTAAATGCCTTTTATTCAGATTTTGAAACTTGGTTTGAGAATGCTTTAAGTATGATAATTACCACAGTAGGCAATGAATTCATGAGGTTTCATTAAAAAGCAACAGGCAGTAACGGAGATCTTAAAGTGAAGTTCAGAAAGGTATGTCAGTAATTTTGACTTTAAGATGACACACACACCTGTTATTTATCCCGAATTATGGAGTATTGTGAGAAAGTTTTTAATTGCTTTTCCTTATGAGGAGTTTCAGTATGGTTGCCAATCTCCAAAATAAAAAAAAAAGAAAAGGTTTGGACATCAACTAACAGAGGAGAGCTGACAAGAGGTTAAACCTGACAAGATTGATCTAAAATGTTGAAAATTTTATGTAACAATTATTTTATGTATTAATTAAATTTTAATTTAATTAACATGTGTTTCTTAAGTTTTAAACACTATACTCTTCACTACAATTCTAAATTTAAATCTTTTAAAGTAAGTAACTCTATACCAGCTGTCAAAAAGACATTTAAGTTGATCAATTTGCAAAAATTCAATATTAAAGTAAGCAGGGGTCTATGAAACAAAAAGTTTGGGAATCTCAGCTGTAATGGAATTTGCCCTGTTGTGTAGAAAGGCTGATACCCGTTAAATTTGTTAAGTCCTCACGTTGGTGAAGCATATAAGTTTGGAGAATGGGGTGCCAGCTCAAGTGTTTCCTTTTCACTTAAAGGAGGTTAGAAATCATGAGGTCTGTCGCCAATATCTCACATGCAGCTTCAAAGTGCGAAGCTAATGAAAAAAATCTATTATAATTGAATCAGGGCTCGAATCTATGATTCGATTGAAACAATGAGCTCGAGACCATGACCAACCACTTAATTACCGTGATCACCAATGTGGTTAATGAATGAGAAGCCTAATTTTATTTCTACAAAATATACATTTGAAATTTTTTTAAAAAAATATTTAATGCTTAAAATAGAAAAAAAAAATAACCGTTTTATTCCTAAAATGTGTTTTAGAATGCATGCTATGTATACCACAAAACAATACTATTATTTAATTCTTTTTCAATTTCTTGTATTAATATATCGATTTTTAAAATTGTGTGCTTGACACTTCTTATTTTTTAAAAGAGTCAAATACTTATTTTTGTTACTATCTTTCCTCCTAAACTTTCTCGGCTTCACTTATATTTTTCAGCGATACAAGCTAATATAAAGTGATCATATATAGATTTGGTTATAAGCGTATAAGACAATGTATCGATATTTCGTTCACGTAAATTATTCAAAAGTATAGTTTAAAAAAGTCATTCTGATTAATAAGAAGGGGGGCGGCGGAAACACTTTAATTCTCTCATTGTTTTAAACAGAGAAATGATTGGATATGAAAGAACCAGAAAAAAGAAGGGGGAAAAATTCAAAGAAATCATTTAAAAGTGTTTACAAAATTTCCTCTCTACCAAGAAACCTATTATTTAGTATCTAAAAAAAGACACTGAATAGGTAAAAGACACCCAATGTTCAATAATATTCTACTCTTCTTATTGTTTCCAGAACGATTTTTTTGTCAGTCATCTTGTCATCATGGTTCAATTTTTACGCATGAACTATGAGAGGCTGACAGAATTTAATAGCATGTTTTTTTATATGTTTTCAAATGACTCGCTTGTGCCATGATATATAATCATGTTGTTTTGACTGAAGCACCTATCACATTCATCAGATTTTTTGTGGACAAATGTACTCAAAAGGTCACGAACTCGTGGCTGGCGTTGTTTCTGACGAGTTCTAAAGGCCGTATCACACGTAAATTTTTGGTGCAACTTTTTGGACCAATTTTTCGTCCTATCTGAGGGTGAAGGGTTGCCGTAAATAAAACGACATGCTCTAATATCAACCGCGATCTGTCTCTACATTGAAAAATTACTCACCGATTTTTCTGCATCGGCAAACGAACATCCAAAATTATTTCTTTTATTTCGCTCGCGCTTTTGTTGATGGGCGTAAACAGAAATGGTGCACCATTCTATTTAAAATATTATACGTCGTTAAATTATTATACACCATTAAAATATTATACACCATTAAAATATTATACACCATATCTGATGTGTTTGGCGAAATCGAAGCCACCATCTTGTTTATGACGTAGGGCGCCGAAGTACCCCATTGGCTGGAATTTCAAAAAACTTTTATTTGAGACAACTTTTTGAGCTCACTAGCAAAAAGTTGTTCGAAAGCCGTTGCTATGCCAACTGAGTAAAAATT
>BMAV01022908.1:32901-45862 GCA_019973955.1 Trichonephila inaurata madagascariensis
CTATTTGATTTTATCTATTCTTAAATTTGATCTTTATCGTTTTAAAAATTCCTTTATTTAGTTTATTTTTATATAAAAAAATTTTTTTAGTGGTTTGTTTAATTAAAAAATAAATATCCAGGTGGCGCCACGATTATTTATTCTTGAATAGTCGTCTCAATAGCTTTCGTCATTTTACGCCATTTCGCGTTGGGAACTTATAGTGGAAGGCTTAATTTTCAATCTCCAGTAATTATTTTACATGTAAGTGGGTTAATTTATTTATTTATTATTATTATTATATTCCTCTCTTTGAGACATTCATTACTGTTCTCTTTTCTAAGTTTCATTTTATTATATTAGCAATTTTTCTTCCACGTGCTGTATTAGGCTTAACTTTTCAACTTGGTTTTTTTCCTATTATGTCGAAAATTTCTGCTGTACGGGGAAGGTGGATCCATAAAGCATTGCTAACCCTAATTCGCTGGCCTAATTCAGCGACAGCTTTAGAAATCATAATAGGTCTCCAGTTTAGTCCAAAGACTCTTTTTGTACTCATTCGTGTGTCTGGTGAATTCCAATTTCTTCCTGCTTTAGCACTGTAGGTTCTAGTACTTCTTCACTTTTATTTTATAGTACTATATATATATATATATATATATATATATATATATATATATTTGTATGTAAAAACATAATGGGTAATGGGATCACCAATATGAAAATAAATATGTTATTCGCTGCGATATTTTAGATATGTTTATTCTAAATTTTTATATCGTTTATTTCATTTCAAGCATCTTCTTTTCCTTATTCATTGATTTTATTTGGCTATAAAAATTGAAAGAAAGTAATTCATATTTATCATAAACATGTAGATCTGATATCCTATAAAATAAAAAATAAAAATAGAAATAATGTCATTTCAACTTCACACAGCATTCTTCATATTCATACATCTTCTCGATGCACATGTTTTATAAAATAATGTGTCTTTGATTTACTAAAAAAATGTTATAAGAACAGTAATATTGTAGTTAGTACTATTATTGCTGAAAAAAGTTTTAGATATACAATTTAAAAAAGGCTTTAGATCCTCCAATAATTTAATTATGAGTTATTTAAGGATTTCAATAAAATAATAAGTGACCCACAAAATAAATACTTAGCTTATAATTTTCATGTTTTCAACATTTGATCTTCTTAAATTACTTTCATTCAATTTTAATAATGTAAAAAATAATTACATAAAAAGAGTTATAAAATCAAATTATGAAAAATATTATTCCAATAAATAGTAAAAATGACATTAAAAGAAAATTCATCTTGAATTTATTCTTTGCTATTAATTCCGCTTCTTGTAGCAGGGTTTTGTCTATTTCCTGAAATTAGTTTTTATGCACATAGATTAAGAAATGAAATGAATTGTATCTCTTCTGAATTTTATGTAAAGCGCGCTTCTCTAGATACAGTAGAAAGGAGAGAAAAAAATCATATATAATGATGACTAACATTGAGCTTTTTTATTTTCCCTCTTCAGTAACTGATGCTGATAGAAAAAAGTTGAATCTGGATTTAAATTTAAATATAAGTTAAATTTTAGTTGTAACTTACAGTTTATTCCTCTTTCACGCATATTTACATTCAGCTACATTCTGTATCTTTTAAACGGAGTTTTATATTTCAAAAAATATTCTTAAGCTGATATATGCGATAGTTAGTTAATTTACATAAAAAACACACCTTTTAAAATTTTATTGTTTGATAGAGTCTAATTATTTTATTTTTGAATTTGTGGAAATTAACGGATGAAAAGGCATTGAACTTTACAAATACACCAGTTTATCCTTCAGCATTATGATTTACACACAGCCTGATATTTATCCTTCAACTTAATGTACTTTGCATTTACGTGAATAAAATATTAAAATTATACATGATGATAATACGAAACTGGTATTTGAACTTCAAATATAAGTTTAAATATTATAATGCAAAAAAAATACTTATTTAAAAAATAATGAAAATCATTTAGAATTCGGTCGTAAAGTATGTTACAATATACAGTTTCTTTTAAAAATCTACATGACTGCCGTATACGAAAACTACAATAATTCCAATTTTAGGAGAGAAACTCTGAGACTTGAAGCCTTGTTCCCCTGTCAAGTATTTTGGTAAACTTCGAATATTTCGAACTTTATACTTGGAGCTGATCACACTCCGACCAGTTTCACCTTTCACGGAATGACCAAGGAAAATGAACCATATTGTAACTTGTCATAGGTCATTCGTTAAACCTTTGATGTCCGAATATTTATCGAAATTTCATAAGAATAATAGTCACCTCAAGCAATAACAAATTTACAATCCCATGGCGTGAGGTGGCCGTGGTAGCCTAGCAGTTATGATAGCCGGCGTTTCATGAATTCGAGCCCTTGTTCCTTTGAAGAGCTGTCGTTTAGAGAGGCTAATGCATGTTAAATCTGACAAGGCTCGAAGTCCCTCCGTTGGTATGGTGTAATAGCTTAGAGGGGGGATACCAGGTTAGGTATCGCCCTCGTCACTTGACTCAAAATTACGATGTCCGTCGCCAATAGTTCTCGTGTAGCTTTATAGTGCGACGTTAATAAACACTCACCCATGGCGTGAAGTATGAAAAACTTCATAGCAGGGGCTTGCCAAGCCATAAGAACCAAGGATTTACCTTGAAATAATAATAAAAAAAGGAAGTTCACAACATATGGTTGAAATTTCCTTACACCAACAGATACTTTTGAAATACTAAAAGAAACGTACAGCCCACTTTCGATGGATTACTACTTCCGATATAAAAAAAATCGAAGAGGAATTTATACGTCCTACAGGGTCACGTGCTGCTTATTATTCAAGTCACATTTTTAAGGCTTTGATTGCAGACAGTTGCTCGAAAATCATGTCTACGGCATCATACGTATTTCAAATTAGGAACCTTGATCTGGGAAATACTTCTTTTTGTTCTCCTATTAAAGATCAGAATAATTTCCAAACGAACGTTTAACACCCTTTCGAAAAAGTCGTTGCAAGCTGATTTATTGCCATCCTTTTTGTGAATGAGATTTCTCAATTAAAAACAGGAAATGTAAATAAGTTGATCTTAAAACGGCATTTATTTGACCATTGTTTGAAAGTTATTGAACCAGAAATGTCAAATAAATTAATGTTTTTAAAATAAAAGCAAATAAATCGATTTTAAAAAGTGTGCTTGAAAAGTGGTTCAAGAACATTCGAATGCAAAATTTATGAAATTTATGTTTTAGATCATTTGTTTTCTTGGATAATATAAAAGGCTTTCTGGTAATAAAAAGGTCAAAAAACATCATAAATATCTCAACAAATCAAAAGCGAAATGTCATATCATCAAAAATACGTATAATTTGAATTTTTCAACCTTATGATGACTAATAAAATTTTAATAGATGTCGAATAAAAACTTGTTTGGACAATTTAATATTCATCTCTTTTAATTGAGGTTATTTTGCTTTTATATCTTCATACTTTCCTTAAAAAATACTTCCTTTCTTAATTTATTTTAATGTTTTATTTAACTTTTATGTAATGTGCTTTTTCTTGATTGTATAAATGCCAGACCGAGATTATTCTATAAAAAGGACTTTGTAAATTCGTAATTGCAGTGAAATCACGAGAGCGAAACCTGAATCGATTATCTAATACACTATATTTTCACACCAGTTCATTGCCTATAAAACTTGATGTGTGGCAGTAATAATTATTTTAGGCAGTTGTCTTTTTTATAATCGAAGCAAAATCCACAATTCTCTGAGCTTCAACCCACACTAATGAGCAGTAAATTATGTAACTGTGTGCATACTAGCAATTGTAATTATGTAAGTGAATCAAGCGCACACAAAAATCGATAATGATTTTTCTGAAACGCTTTTATAATTCACCACATTTTAACGAACAGTTTCTATAAATAACTAAATACAGTATTAAAATATTGTCTTAATTTTTAGAAAGCAATTACCTAAAATCCTGCGTATAACGCGCACCTATTCTTTCCAACTGCATTTTTTAATTTTAAAATACATTGTTCGTATAACGCGCACCCCTCTTTTTTACGAAGAAACCTGAAATGTACGTGTTAAATACTCTTATGTTTCGAAGTCATTTATTCGAGGTATTATCCCAGACATTTGAGTCGCCAAAAGCCCTCGTGTAGCTGAACAGTGCGACGTTAACATTCACTCACTCACCCAGACTTTTGAAAAAATATCATACCTCTTGAAGAACGGCACTTTAATTTCATAAAGTATGTTATTTCTTTCAAATTAAAAATATTTCGATTTATGTCGAAGTCTCAATTTGACTTATCTATCTTTTTGACTTTTAAAGCTATCATTTTTATACCCGGCGTATAACGTGCACCCATAATTCCGCGTTATACGCCGGATTTTTCGGTATTCATAAACTCTACAAAGCTTTAAATGAGAAATGTTAAATTTACAGCAATTACACAAACAATGGAGCAAGTATTTGAAAATTTAGAAAGATTGCGATGCCTATACGTCTGTGAGATCTAATTATAAATTTACAGCAATTGCACAATCAGTGAAGCAAGTGTTTGAGAATTTGGAATGATTACAATCCAGATAAATTGTGAGATATTGGTGTAGTAACACGTGTTGATGGATGCAGGAAGCAGAGGAGCCCGCCGTCTCATATTTCTTAATAATTCGGGTTGTTTTCTATTTCCTAATTCTTCACCTGATAAAAGCTGACGAATTTCTTGATGTGAAGATTCGCCTGGCCGATTTATAAATTCAGTTTTCAGATTATCGTTGAGATCAGTTTTATCAGGATTCATCAAAATATCGCGCACAAGGGGTGCATCCTCTGGAAGAAAATGGGAAACAGCATAGTTAAATTTAGTTACAGATTCTATAATAGGTTTGAGGGATGATAAAGCACAAAAAAACTTTCACACATAATAAACCAGAAAACCGGATTTGATCTATTTTAGACAGGTATTTGAATTGAACTCACATAAGACATTGTGCAAGTATCCAGAAATGTAATTGCAAACTCATTTTCACACAAGGATAGAGATGAATTCAATTATACTAAATCCTCTTATCTGAATTTTAGTGAGTTTGCCGAATTTCAAAAGAATGATCCCGAAACTCAAAAGTTTCTACAGGATAAAAGTTCCTCATTTCATCTTGCACTAAAACCTTGTCAAAGTAGTGATTCTGACACTTCAACTAGCTCACCAAGACCATTTGTTCCGAAATCATTTTGAAAACTGATTTTTGATCCGTTACATAACATTTCGCATCCAGGAATAGTAGTCACAAGGAAACTAATATGTGCAAGATATATTTGCACAAAAATGAAACGAGAGATACAAACCTTGTAAAGATTTAAAGTTCAGCGCCATACAAAAGCTCCATTAGGAACATTTAGTTTACCCAATGCTCAATTTCGAGAAATAAACATCGATATTGTCGGTTCATTAACTCCATCTGATGGGTATATCTATTTACTAACAATGATCGACAGATTTTCGAGATAGGCAGAAGCTACTTCCATAGCAGATATAAAAGCCGAAATCATTTATCGAGTATTTTTTCATACCTGGATATCACGATTCAGATGCCCTGCGACAGTAACTACAGAGCAAGGCTCTCAGATGCGATCATCTTTATGTTACGAGTTTTCCAAAATGTTTGCTACAAATCGAATTTGCACTATGGCGCATCATCCGATTGCCAATGGGATTGTGTAGGGATTCCAACGCCATTTGAAATGATCAATAAAAGCACACGAGAACACTAAGTGGTCGGAAATACTTCCAATAATTCTCTTGGGAATCCAAACAACTGCCAAAGACATAGAAGCATCATGCGCAGAGCTGGGGTATGGTACAACTCGCCAACTTCCCAGCGATATGATCGAAACATCTAACATTCCACCATGCTACGATATTTTTGTTGATCGTTTACGAAACACAATGCATGAAATGAATTCAGTCGTGCTACATCCAATCACGGACAAACAAAATTTTATGTAAATCCTTCTTTAAAGACTTGTTCGCATGTGTTTTTTAGAGTCGACACTGTGAACCCTCCTTTGTGTCAACCATACACAAGTTTTCACAAAGTTTTTAAACGAACTGCAAAAACCTTCACTATCGAATTGAATGGCCGAAAATCAACTGTGTCCATAGACCGCGTTAAGCCTGCATATTTAATTCCAACTCATGAAGATAAAACTCCTACATTACTAGCAGGAAAAATTATTTATCCTAAATCCTTACAGTCAGGAAATCTTTACAGTCACTTTGCTCCGCACAAAACAATGACAACTAGATCAGGCTGATGAGTTCACTTTTCAGTCACACTTGCAACGTTTTTTAACCTTAGCATCATGTATTCTTTTATTTCATAGATACAAGCATATTAATATATCAAAGTTGAATCTTTTGTATTTATTTTACATACATTATACTTTGTATTTGTATGATTTATATTGTACTGTATGTTCGTGTCGTTCCGTAGTATATGCATGTTTAGCATATCTTCTGTCACTGGGGAGATACTCTGTAGTAACAGGGGTTGATGGATGAAGGAAGGCTGATTAGCTTGGGTATGTTATTCCTCTTTCAATGAGAACTTCGTTGGGAGTAGTGTATTTAGTGGTATTTGTCAGAGAAATAATTTATGCCTGTATTTTTAAATTCAGATTAGTAGTCTTTGATCCTGTTGTATCGGCAATGAAAAGATCAGATGATGGATTTAATGAGTTGCCTTAGCAAAGGTTTAACAAGCTGGAAAAAATAAAATAAGAACAACGGAATGAGCGTAAAAACGATATTTAATATTTTCACCCTCTGAAATGGATGAAAAATTATTTCATTTATAATATATTTAAATCATGGTGCAATCATTAATACCATTAAGACATCGTTTACGAACGGTTATGCTCACTGATGTATGCGCACTTTTGAGCATCCTTTCAAACAGTAGGGGAATTTAGCAGTTCAAATAGAGACGGCGCTGTAATGAAATTCACATTCATCTTCTTTCTAATCGCACACAACTAAACAAATGACTGCTGGGGGTTCGTGGTTGATTCGTATCTTTTTCTTAATCATTGGGAATTGATTGATTATGGAAATAATTTCCATACACACACACATGAACGATTAGATTTGCAAATGTATACGCCAAACACACACACACATATCAAACTCGTGGTCTGCGGGTCACATATGGCCTACAACTTATGTTCTGGCATCCAACTTAACGTAATTGCATGAACAAAAAATTTATTGAAATTATTGCAGTTTAATTTTTAGCATTAAATACCACACAAGAAAAATAAGTTTATTTACAGTACTCATATTAATTGTGTAGTTATTCGCTGACAGGAAAGTGTGTTAAGATTTTCGAAAGAAAAACTGTTTTTTTTTTATCATTTACATTTGTTCAAATTCAAATTCAAAATAATGTTCAAATTCGTAATTCATTCGTTAGCATATTTCAAAAATTTAATTCGGATTCTTGCATTAAAATATAATAAATTAGCTCTTACCTGTCAGAAGTTGTGGCGACTACAATGATACGACCAGTCGGATGGAGGGACAAACGTTTATTTACAACACAAACAAGACAGACAGGTATACTATATACACTTGAAAACAAGCGACTGCAGCGCCGCTGAACTAGAGTAACAACAAATTGAACTCACTCATTTTAGGATCTTTGCATTCAATATGTCTTTATTGAAACTCGATGAAGTGAGTAATAAAACTAATCCAAAAATTGCTGATCAAGAACATTGATATTTCCAAGAAAAGTGGGAATTGAACCTTTTTTATGAGGCAACACAAAAGATAAAGTAATATGCCTGATATATATGTTCCCCCTCTTTACTAGTCCGACAGTTCCGGATGAGCTCCGGCCTTTTAAGAATTCCATTCCAAGCCTCATCCTGTTCTCAATTAAAAAATTTTCTAATTCGTCATCTTAATAGTTTTCAAATATTTTTCCCGGCAGTCAAACTGCATTCCTGTTTTTTAGGTACCGAATGGTTTAGTCAAAGATATTTTTAGTATGGCTTTGTTGTCATTCAATCTTATTAAGCGCCTTGCCCGTTTAATCCTGTACATTGTCATAAAGTTAATGATATCTGGCTCTTTAAATAATATGCTAATTTCCGAGTTGCTTCACCTTGTATCATATTTAAATCCATCAAACATGCATGTCAAAATTACTCATTCAAATGTGTATCAAAGGTTTCTCATTATCTCTTTCTCAGTCACTGACTATGTTTTAGCAAAGTATATGAGAGCGGGCCTAATGAAAATTTTGTAATCGAACATTATTATTAATAAAGTGTCGAAATTTGTTAGCATAAAACATAACTATTAGAAACATAAACACCATGTTATACGAATCTCAAAGAGAAGAGCTTCTGTAACAAAAAATTAAACTAGGGGAAAAAACTAATCATGGTACATAGAAATAGTGCTCGGCTTATGTGACGTTTGCTTGTTAGAAATTGATTCATAGCTGGATGTGTTTATTTTTCATCATCTTTCACGGGTTGTTGTGTATGCAAAAGCCGATTTGTGGTTTCACCCTTACTGCAATACCACGAAGAGAATTAATGAAATGAGAGGTAAATGAATGGCATCATGTTTTAGAGTAATGGCAATATATGGTTGTTGACTTTTTGTGGTGTAATCATGGAGAAATCCTAATTTTTCTCACAATTACAAAACATATTTCATCCAGATTTAGTAGTATCAATATGTATAAATGATATCGAATATTCTATTATTCCTCCCCCCGAAATATGTTTTAGAGGTTTCATTTGAATTTACGTGATGAATACTTATATCATTCACTCACATAATTTTTTTTTTTTAAGAAAAGCTATGTGTGCTAAAATTACGGCCGTTTTCTGATGAATGTTTAAAGGCTGAAGATTAGAATAATTTATAATCAAGAATACACTGAAAAAATTCATTCCATGCATTTCATTAAATCAATCGATTTTATTAGGAAAAAGATGCCGTCCATCCGGTATAGTGGTCAGTGACCCTGACTGCGGTGCCGTAGGGCCTGTGTGTGTGTGTGGGTTCGAATCTTGGAGAAGGCATGGGTATTTGTAAATGTATAATGCCTTTGCGGCATGGGGGTACCATGCCGCAAAGGCATTATACTAAATAGCCGTTGAGCCGCAAGTCCTCTCGTGAGGTTGGTGGAAGGGGAAGAGAGGTGAGAGGCTTCTGACCACCTCCAGGGTGTTCTCCCTCAAAATTGGGGAGGAACCGAGAAGGCTAACCTGTCTCAGGCTCTGGCAACTTTCATTCATTCCCTTCGGGAAGGACAGCAACACACAACAGGAATGAAATACAACAATACTTCATTTGAATGTCAGATTCCCTGAGGGAATATTATTTTTCAGAAATTCGTGTCTTTAACCCTTTAACTGTCAAGTTATTTTGATGATTTGGGTACATAAATTGTCGTTGTGATGCAAAAGACTAAGATATGACGCTGAAACAAACTCCTTCCGATATGTATTCGGGTATAAAACAAGATGCACTAAAAAAAAAAAAATTACCCCGCATAAATACTCGGGGGTGACACTTAGGACCTCTAGTGCCGTGCACAAGATAATATGGGGCAGGATAATTAAGGTATCCGACTACGTTCGGAACCGTGATTTTGCAAAAGCGAATAAATGGATAATTTTCATGATATTTAGTGTCACTTAGATTAGAATTCATGTATAAAATTGTTTTAAGGACATTTTGACAAAAAAAATTTATTTAAATACAATATTTTGGCAAAAAATTAACTTAGAATAATTTTTTTTCAAAATGTTCTCCTTTTGTGAAAAATGCTTCTATTATAATAATATTTTGCCAGTATATAGCTTATACCTCTCTACAGAGGCTCAACTAGAATTTTTGAAATATATAACTTAGAAGTAGATTTATCCCTGTTTTACGACACAACAGAGGGGAGAAATTTTAAGAAAAAAACGCCGATAATTATTTCAATGGGTTGTAACTCTGAAAATATATAATGTGAATTTTTCAAAATTCATAGTTGAGCCTCTGTTAAGAGGTCTGAGCTATATACAGACAAAATATTATTGTAATAGAAGCATTTTTCCCAAAAGGAGAACATTTTGAAAAAAAGATTATTTTAAGTTAATATTTTTCCAAAATATTGTATTTAAATAATTTTTTTTGTCAAAATGTCCTTAAAACAATTTTATACATGTAGCATAATCTAAATGACACTAAATATCGTGAAAATTATCCATTTATGCACTTTTTAAAATCATGGTTCCGAACGTAGTCGGATATCTTAAAAGGTTAAAATGCAAAAATACTTTATTAACTATTTTTAATGCTTAATTAACTATCACCATCATGGTACCTTGTAATGAACATCTGACATGACGAAAACATTCAATTAATTTTCAAGAGTACACATATAAAACAATATTTAGCTTGCATTTTATTCGGGATTAAGAAATTTTATTTTACGAAGCTTGTTTTTGTTTCAAATTTATGAGTATTTTTAACTGATCGAGATTGTGTTTGTCGCATCTAGAAAACAACTAGTCGACGGGCATCGGTAATTTTTTTGTGACGAGGACGACATCTGAATTGGCACCTAACTCTCCAAAAAGGCACACGCCGCCAATGTGAGGACTTTGAATCTTGACAGATTTAACGTGCATCTGCCAAGGCAAGTAAAAGTAGCTTTAAAAGCCCTTGATAATGTATGTAGATATAATAAATCGTATATAAAGTATTGGAAATTATTTTTATGTATCTAAATACAAACTGAATGCATTAAAATACAATTAAAAATTCAATATCCAAATAGAAAAACACGTATTTTGTAATCATCAGCTTCGTTATGAAATGAGTGTGATCACATTGCACATCACAAATAATTATTTTAGAAGAACCAGTTTCTTAGAAAGTGTGATACATCTACATATTGTGACATCCAAGCGTCGTAATCTTCAGTTACATAAATCAGTAGCTTAATACTACAAAATCAGATTATAGAGTCTGGTAATTCATTTACTCGTATTTAAGCTACGAATTGCAGTCTCAAGTTTTGTATTATTCTCGAGAAAAAATAAAAATCCTTTAATTCCGTCATGTGTGGTGTGGACTGTTTAGTCGATTATTGTCATATTGTTATTTTTTTAAAAAAATATAGAAAAATATAAATGTATTTTTCAATTTCTACTATTAGTTCACAATATTCTTATATATATATATCTTGTTCAAATTTTCCATCGTTAATAAAATACTTTCTATTGATTCATTCAAATTCAAATACATTTTTTAAAACTTGTAGTCGGTGACACTTGATGCTAATACAGTTTTTTTTCCAAATATTAATTCATTCATTAAATTAAAAAAAGAATAAATAGTAACATACAAAAATAATAATCCAACAGCATATATAAAAAGGAAAATCCTCCGTTGTGTCCTTGTAGCGCAATGGATAGCGCGTTGGACTTCTAATCCAAAGGTCGTGGGTTCGAATCCTACCTGTGACGGTCTAATTTCTGAGAATGTGAATAAATAGTAACAAATAAAAGTCCAACATCGTTTTGAAAAGGAAAATCAGGCGCCGTCCTCGTCGCTTCACTGAAGTTCAAAATTAATCGGGAAAAAAATCATGGGATGTAGAGGAGTGTCTGGAGCCGTGGAGCCGCCCCCCCCCCCTTTGTGTACGCCATTGATGCTGGGTGGACTGCAACACCTTGAAAAAATTAGAAGTAGCCCGCATCCTGGAAAAGTGTGCCCACTCCTGTTTTAGATCATAAAGTTCAATAAAAGATGTTTTTGTTTCTTTGATTAAAATTTTTAAGTACTGTGTGTTATCGCAGCTAAAGACTAACCGTAAACAAAAAGAAAACTTTTTTCAACACCAGTTGCCTGAACGCCACAACGTCTGAGAGAAAGCGCCACTACGTCTGGAAGGAAGCTTTTTCCCGCTCAATGACTTCTTTTTTTTTTAATCTTTTTTTTTGATTCTCTTATGTAATCGTCAGTTCGAGATTAGATTTGCTATGTGTTAGATCGTAGAGATAGTTGCTTGTAGATTAGTATCAGAAGTTTTTAAGTTCTTAATTAAATAATATAAACTAATAACAGAAGTGTAATAATTTGGAGTTCTGCCTGAATTACTTAGAAGTTTAGAATTATTAGAATTACTTAGATTTTTAATAGAATAAATCGATTAGATTTGAACACTTAGATTTTCGACAAAGAACCACTGAACAACCGCACATTGGTGCATACGGCACGGAAAAATTGGATTTGATTTACATTTAGAAGTCTTTTCGAGTTGAAAAATCTGGATATAAAACAGCGATAGAACTAGAAACAAGCTGATAATAAAGGTAAGAAGATTAATTTATTATGAAGATTTAAGTAATTAAACGCTCCAATTAAACTTAGAAAATACAAGATATATAGAAGATTATTTTCATTATTTGATTCTTATTTCACAATGTTTGAAGTTTATTTGCAATTAGATATGTGAAGTTTTATTTAATATTAGATGTTATACATGTATGAAGCTATTGGATTATATGAGTCTATATATTTAGAAAATATTGGAGCATCATACAAATAATAAATTTGTTTATTAGTTGTTTATAAAAATTTGTCAAGCATGGATGAGATAACGAAACGAAGAAAAACTCGAACTGTTCTACGCGCTAGCGTAACAAAACATATAAATAAATTAGAACAAGAATTTGACGAATTAGATACGGAAGCAAAGTTACAGCAACACTTAGATTTTTTAACAAACATGTTGAAACAAATTAATGATTTAGATTCTCAAATACAAGCGCTTATTACAGATGAGAAAATTTTTGATGCAGAAATTGAGTCGGCCATTGAATATAGCCAGAAAATTAG
>BMAV01022908.1:51013-64812 GCA_019973955.1 Trichonephila inaurata madagascariensis
TCTCTTCACTGATAAGTCGAGATTCAGTCTGAACAAAGATTTTCGACGTGTTTACTTACGGAGAGAACCAGAAACAGGTACTATCCTTCCAACATCCTAGAAAGTGGACCACTGTGGAGATGGTGGCGTTATAGTCTGTACCGGTGTGATGTTGGACAGGCGCACCGACTTCAGAAAGGTCCCTTGACTCTTTTGAGGTACAAGCCCTGAGTGAGGCTTTTAAGAGATTCAGTTGGAACAAAGTTTTTTTTTTAATGGACGATTAGCTCATTTATACAGGACTGGGTGGGGGGGGGGGAAACGGGATTTAATTTTGAAGCCTGAATCCCCTAGGACAGGGGGGGGGAACCTTTATAGGTCAGCGGGCCATTTTTTCTAAAGAAGTGTTTAATGAGATATAGGCGTGCCGTCAAATAATTTTGTCTTGTGATTATTAGGAAAATAATAAAACTAAATACTAACAACTCAAAACTCTTTATTTACTACGAAAAAGTACCTTTTGTGTGTACTGTATAGTTGTAAATATTTTAGTTATATACGTGTAATTCAAATTAAAGTAACATTAGTGTGATTTCTGTTAATGCAGATTGGATGACAAATAAATTATATTAGGATTGTAAGATGTATCTTTTAGTAGAATGCATGCTGAATTGGAGTCATCTGCCAAATGGTTTCTAAGCAATTATTTTTGCTGTGGTGCACATTTTTGACGAGATGATTTGCGATTTGTTTCAAAATGCAGTTTTAATAGTAATTCTGTAATTCTAGATTCACCCTTTTGCTGAACTAACCATGTTAAATAACAGTTACAAATCATAAATATAACGCAAATAAACTTTAAAATACAGTTGCATTAACGAAATTGACTATGTTATGCATCATAAGCAACGGTAGTCCACGACGTAACTAAGGCAAGACAAATAACAAACGAGTGAGTTCCCAGCTGTTACGCCACCAATCACTCGCGTTTGTTCGTAAGACTTCATAGTGAACTTTGTTATTTTGAAATAAAATGCAAAGAATTTTGATCGTTGGCGTGCCCAAAATATTGTGTCGCGTGCCATTGAGGGCACGCGTGCCACTGGTTCGCCATCCCTGCCCTAGATAATGCCTAGGGTGTTCTTGGTAGAGTAATTGCAACTCGCAAGACCCTCCCAGAACAGAGTCCTAGAGCTCATAAGTGTCTTGGTGGAAGTGTGAGGCTTATTAATTCAAGACCTCATAAACAGCATGAGAGTTCGCTATGTTAGTTTCGCATTGTTGCCATTAGGGATCTACCCAATTTTAAACTCATCTCAATGGCCACATTGCTGCGACATTTTTTAATGTTATCATGAGCATAATGTATGATCATCAGTGAAAATCTTTGATTTTTTTTTTTTTATTAACATCTTTTTATCAATACATTTCATTATTTTAATATCAAATTTCATTTGAATTGATTCAATAGTTTTTAAAAAAATTTTTAAAAGTGTGGTTGTTTCTTAACTTTTGTACACTAGTGCGTACAGAGTTACTTTATTATGCAATTAAATTGATTTTATTGCTATATTTTCCTTGACTTCAATTTAATTTTTAATTAAATGTTAAAACGGTATCACAAAATGAGATCACATGCATTCATAATTGGGGCTAATGAGTTTGCATACTCAAAATATAAATGACTGTTGAATAGGTATTTTTATAAGAGAGAGGCGGTGGGCATTAATCTTTTCGAGTTATTTATTTAATGTATTTTACATTTTTTTTTTTAAAAAATCGTATTTGCTGTTTCATGGTCATTTATATTATCGACTTTTACATATGCTCATCTCAATATTTTAACTTTTAAGGATTTTAAAAGTCTTTTAAGCTGTTTTTTTTTTTAAAAAAAAGATAGGATACTTAAGTATTTAAGGTATCCGACTACGTTCGGAACCGTGATTTTGCAGATGATTATAAATGAATAATATTTATGATATTTAGAGTCACTTAGATTAGAAAATGTATATAAAATTGTTTTAAGAATAGTATTACAATAAAAAATTATTTAAGTACAATATTTTGATAAAAATGAGCTTAGAATGACCCATTTTCAAAACATTCTCCTTTTGTGAAAAATGCTTCTATTATAATACTATTTTGCCTGTAGATAGTTCAGACCTCTCTACAGAGGCTCAACTAGAATTTTGGAAGTATATAACTTATAAGTGGGTTTATTCATGTTTTACGACAACAGAGGGGAGAAATTGTAAGAAAAAAACACCGATAATTATTTCAATGGGTGGTAACTCTGAAAATAATGTGAATTTTTCAAAAATCATAGTTGAGCCTCTGAACAGAGGTCTGAGTTGCATGCAGGCAAAATATTATTTTAATAGAAGCATTTTTCACAAAAGGAGAACATTTTGAAAAAAGATTATTCTAAGTTAATTTTTTGCCGAAATATTGTATTTAAATAAATTTGTTTGTCAAAATGTCCTTAAAACAATTTTATACATGTATTTTAATCTAAGTAACACTAAATATCATGAAAATTATCCATTTATGCGCTTTTTTAAAATTACGATTTTGAACGTAATCAGATTCCTTAAGAGAATTAGAATTAAAAATGATGCTCTTCAAATCTCTAGAAATGAAACGTTTTACCAATAACCGCTCACAAGTTAAAAAATATTAACAGAAGTAAAAAAAAAAAATATTTTGGTACAAATGAAAAATAAATAACTGTTCAAAATTGAAATTCATGTACTAAATTAAAATTTTTGTATATATCAAATTATAGAAAAGCAGGCGGGAAGTATACGTCAAATTTTTCCCCCTGTAAGAGGGCAAGAATAACGAGTAAAGATATCTAAACGTATGTATATAGATGTTCCTTGTGAAATTGCCCCCCTAGGATGCCCTTCTCCTTGATTATTAGCGTGAGCTAGAGGTGTACGATTAACGAAAGCACTAGAAGATTCCATTGGTCTTAATTTGTCTTTATTAAGACCTTCAAACTTAAGCCTTTAACAGATTAGATAATAATAATATAAGTGAGAGAATCTACAATGACAAAACACACAATATTGATAATACCGAAATAACTTAACCCGGACCACTATCAATAACTAACTCGCCTAAGCTCAATTCCAATAATATCTCAAGTCCTAATATTAAATAGTCAATCTTACCTTAATCCGATCGCCGATCCAATCTCAAGGAAATTGTGTCTTTACTCGAGTGCAATGGTATGCACCTTGACCTAATGGCTCTATCTTCGGGATAACCTCTGTTAGCTGTCACTTCACAATTGAATCCCGCACTCTCATCACATTCCCCAAATTGCCACCCCTCAGGGGGCTCACCTTCTTTAGGTGGGTACGGGTGTCACAATCCCGAGGTACCCTAGTGATCTTTTCCTTTTCCCAAGGGGTTTACTATCTTTGGTAAACACGGGTGTCACGACCCCGGGATACCCTAGTGATCCTTCTCTATTTTCGACCCTCCATCTTGTCATTCAATTTCTCCTTTTCTTCTTTTCCCGTCCTGACCACAGACCTATGAATGTTTGGCGCAGTATAGCCAAAACTGGCTCTTGTGCCATAAAACACCAAACTCAACTCAACTCAACTCAACTCAACCCCAAATTGCCACCTCGCTTACTTTAAATTTTGATATTTAGAAGCTTTCTAATTTGCATCTTTTATTCACGTTTCACTTATTGGGTTTTGGTTGGAAAAGTGTTGCCATTAATTCTGGCCCAAAAGACCCCAAAGGACATGTTAATGAAAAGACTCGTGAGTCCGTCACATCCTTTCTATTCAAATATCTTCAAATTAAACTTCTTTTTCACGCTGCTAAAATTAAAATTATGTTTCCTTAATTTTAATGAAATATTATTTACTTATACTTTCATTTAAATATTATTTATTAGTTCTCGAAGTATTATTTATTTTTTCTGGAATTGTTTCTCAAAAATTGAGGCTAACGAAAAAATTTCTCTTAAATTTAATTTGCTAATATATATAGCAACTTTCAATATAAGCAAACGCTGAAAACCGAAAACGCAGTTCGCACGCACAATGTGTAAAATATCAAGCAGTTTTAAAACACGATAATGTTGCCAGATCCGAAATCAAAAAACTCGCATTGATAATCAATGCACTTCCCTTCGAGCATATGTAACAGTCTCAAACGACAATTGTATGAATTAATAATATTTTTAGAGAAATTGAGGTTCGAAAATTCACAATTAACTTACAAACTACCCCTGTGTTTACTAGACTCCTAAGTTTGTTCTGCAATTCTACAGCATTTTGTTAAAATCATTTTGTGAAAAACTAGAATTTTTCTTCTGATTTCCTTTTATAATAATTTTCTCTGCGAAAAAAAAATCAATATTTTTTAATAACAAAATGTATCAAAAATTAAAAGGGAAAACACCATTGCAAGATACTGAATTAGTAAATCAAAGTGATAAGTTAAGTATTTTTTTAAAAAGAAATGGCGCTTAAACTATATTTTCGTCTGCTCTTTTAAACTTAAAAACACTTAATACTATTTACTGCCAGGCTTATATAAATGTCACCTACTGAATTTGACGCTGCGAGAATGGGAAGTAATTCCACAAACGGGGTTAGGAGGGCATCTGCGGAAAATAAAAACTGTTGCATTCAAATATATGCGTGTATTTTGCTGGTAAAAAAAAAGTTCTATGTTCTGTTGAATGAAAGAGAAAGTGAATCGAGTTTTAAAAAACGTGCTCTCGAAAGAAAATGGGTTAGGTATTAAGCACGATATTCAAAACGATGACTGCCTTGTTAGAAAGATTATTTAGTAACCTATAATTTACATATTCTTTGGCGGCTGCCTATCTTGTTTCTTTCTGCGAAGACATAAAAGTTTACATGGAATTCGTGTTTTGTTCTTTAAATAAAATTTTATTTATATTTTATTTTTGTTTGAAACTGCCTTTTTTCAGAATTTGGCAAGTAGGATTTGATACAATAACTTTAAAAAAAAGAATTGGAGACATATTACTTTATTTCATTTTATTTTAAGAGTTTTTCTGAAATAGAAGAAAATGACGGAAGAAAATTTTAGAGATTTTTACTATTTAAGTAATTATTTAGCCTTTCGCCATTCAAAAATAATTATTTGTTAGGTGTTTAATTTATTGTTTTATCGAACTTTCTTAAATCGATGTGACTGAAATAAATAAATAGTTCACAAAGCAATTATACAAAGTACTTGTAAATGAATCCCTACTTTTTAAAATTTATTGAAAAATCTTAGCAAAAAATTGTGTGTTAATGATTTATAAGACAACAAGTAAAATGCTGTTTGTGAACTTGGTAAAATTAGCACATTAAAATTATTTATACTAGTTTATTTTTAATAAATTACAAAATAGTACAGGATTATAAATTTAGAAATTATATATTTTTCGTATCATTACTTTTAATATCACCTAATTATTCAACAAGAATATTCTAGAAAACGTTTTTTTTTCCTTCCTTTATTTTTAGCACAATTTTAAGTATTTGAACAGAATAAATTTGAAAAAGTAATGCAAATTACTTTGTCAGTAATAATTATTCTATTTATATCAATTACCTTTAATCGTATTTAATATTGTTTTGGATGTGAATAACCAGTTTTATAACCATACTAATAAAAAGAGCTGAGACAATTTAACTGAATTTTGAAATGCTTCGTTTTAATTGTAATTTAAAGGTTAAGCAGTTGTTTATAATTTATTTAAAATATGTTATCAAAAACATAATAAGCAAACTTATTCTAATAATGTTCATTTGAAGTTAGTAGTGTTTAAATTACAGATATTTTAATGAATGAATTGATATAAGAAGAAAATTCCAATTCTGTGACTACATGTTTAACAAAACGATGGAGAAATAAAAACAAAATAACAGATACATAAAAAAACCCCCAAAAGCTAAGCCATTACTGTAAAATGAAATGTTTACTATTTTAAAAAAGGCAATATTTTAAGAGAACTCTGATTTCATACAATTCAAAACGACTAACTAATGAAAATTGCTGAAAAAATAAAATTTTTTAGTAAAATATTATATATTAGATATGTTATATAAATTAATAAGGAACATTTTTACAAAACACATAGCCTTTAAAATATCGCAACCTGTTAGAAGCAGGCACCACAAACTGAAAACGCTCTCATCCCAAATTATCTTGTTGATGTGGGTCTCGGGAATAAAAATAGTTTTGTGAAGGCGACGTACTCTATGATTCCACGCGCTCTATTTTGAGTCAATGTTTTGCAATGCTCTACAACACTTTTTCAATTCCTACTATAAACTTACACTCTCTAGGTATATATTTGTTTGTTTGTTTGTTTATTTATCTTGGTGGAATTTTCAATCGTTAATAAAATACATTTTAAAGCGCTCAATTGAGCTGAAATTTTATATACATGATTATTTTGGATGACAATACAAAAATTTAACTAGAATTAATAAAAATTAATTGATTAAAACTAATTATTTAAAGAATTACAAATACAGCCACGTTGGCATCATTTTTGGCGACTTAGCGACCCTTTTGGCGACTTGTGTCAAAACTTGAAAAGGTTTTTTTTTCTTACGTTTCAAAGCGTTCAGTTGAACTGAAATTTTATATACACGATTATTTTGGATGACAATACGATATTTTAATGATAATTAATAAAAAATAATTACCACTTAATGTTGTGATACTGTCTTATGTATATACATATTTATATTAATTGTAACTATTTAATAAAAAGTAGCTAAAATAAAAATTTTCTTTGTTGATCTAAGTAGGAATTGACTTAATTTTTTTTTATATTACTTGTTTAATTTTGTGTTTACATTAAAATATTTGTTTACCTGTCCAAATCACGCGGTAGTATAGAAACTTTCATTCACATTTATAATGAACACTTTTCATTAAGACTCATCAAGAAAAGAAGAATCACCAAGAGTTTGTCCAAAAGTAAATGAAATCAAAATCATTTCACGCTGCTTATGTAACGTAACTGTTGTTAGTAGGTCAACAACCTTGCTTCTTTTCTCTTCCTGACTTGAACCTTCGAACAGGATTCACTTGTTTTACATCCGAATCACGACAAGAATCACTCTCCGAATTCTATTTTTCGAATTGCAAACAATCGGAATGATTCTTTTTATTGTTGTCTTGGATTTAAACCACGAATGTCATATTTAATTTAAATGAGAATAAAAACACAAAAAATATAGGACAGTTCGCCTTGGTTTTTAGCTAGGTGAAAGCAATTAAAAAATAAAAATGTTAGTTTATTGATTTTGATAGATATGTTAATTGTGGGAGTAGTTACGAATAATTTAAAAAGTTGTAAGATAATAAGTTAGAATATATTATCTTACAACTTCTTACAAATTGTCAGCATGTAATAAACTATGATTGATTAAATACTTATACAATTTCTTTCTTTACCTATTACCAAGATTATATGAAATGAACGTAATAAAACTTAATATATATGTAGGTCGTAAGTTCAAAAATGACTTGAACTTTGATATTAACGGTGCATCGATTGAAATGTAGTTTTGGAGTACTAATTCCTCTCAAAACGATCGGAAGAATTAAGGGGGTTTCTGTCCATCGAATTAAACTTCACAAAAGCTTCAACACATGACGTGATGCGGAAGTTAGCAAAGTGAGATGCAAGCTGAGGTATCGTGTGTCTGCTTCATTTGATCACGATTCAAAATTCTGAAATTCGTCGCGAATACTCTGTAAATTTAGAGTGATATAATTCAAATTTACCAATCAAGATGAAGATTTAAGCCTGGATACATATTTCAGTCATGAATAAAATGAAGAATGTAATTAACATTTCTAGAATGTTTTTCATGCCTATCTTTGTGTATATAATAATTTTATGAGAGAATTAAATGAAATTCACGAGATATTAACATTGAGTACATGCTCGAGAAATGTGGGAAATTTTCACTTGATTCTGAAAAAACCCGATATGTATTTTGCCCCTTCAAATGGGTTTAGAAAAGTATATGTCACGACTTTATTGCAAATAACTAATATAATTATTATTTAAATTGTTATAATAACCACACTATAAATTATATATATATATATATATATATATCTTAGTTCCTAAGGCCAGGAGTTTGTTATTGTACTACTGAGACTAATATTTCCTACTATCTTGACTTGTTATACTTAGGCTTTATAGCTCTCTCTCTCTCTCTTTGTATATATATATATATATATATATATATATTCAGACAACAGAGAGAAAGCAAAAAGTAGGAAGATTAACGTCATAAAAGAGTTTAACCCATAAAGGGAGTCCTAAGCCTGTACTTAGTAAAAATACAGGAAATTTAAGTTATCAGTTCTGCATTTACTATTTCTACTTGCTATTTTAAGCAGCATTGTTTTTTCAGTCAGCAATTGCTATTTTTAGAATTTTGTTTTAGAAGTATACATTTTTCTCAATTTGTTTATTCTGTTAATTTAAGATCTTCTGTCAGTAATTAGGCTATACATTATCACAATTAACAACTTTTGTTCAATTTCTAGTAATTACTGAAGGCTTTTTTGAGCCAATTAAAACATTTATTTCCGCCAAATGTTCACTTTAAACCTCTACGAAACAAACAAAATTAAAAATTTATTATTAAATTAAAATTTTACTTTAATCGCTTAGATTCGAACATGAGGAAAATGAAAAGATTGTCAAATTTCTGTCAAATAATGTTACTCAGTTTCAAGATCTTGAACTATTTTATAACAACTTTTTTCTCTAAAATACATTTTAAAACTGGAACACTTCAAGTACGTCAAAAACATACGCACACACGTTATTTCCCCATTCTTAACTTTTTTCCTTTCCTTTTTTTTTTTTACTTTTGATTAGTTTGATATTGAAATCTGTTACTCATTGTCCAATAAGATAATATTGAAGTAGAATTTCCAGTTATATATAATTTCATATTAAAAAAAATTATATTATTTTTGTGTCCGATTGTAGATATAGCAATGTATGGAGAAAAATATTTTTTTCCAGTTACACAAAAGAATACCAGTTTAATAGCTTTTTTTTTTTCGCTAAGCTGTTTGATTGTCTATTTGGAATTTCAATAAATTGCTTTAAAAAAGCATTACAAGGTCATTTTTCGGAAGATAATTAAGTAACAAGTTCGCAAATCAAGGTAAGATTCAATCAAATTATCTAATCCAGTTTTGTTGATTTTGAAATTTTTCCTTATTTAATTCATCAAACTTGTTACAAAAATTAAAACAATTTTGCGAAACCGATATAGTGATCGCATTCTTCATTAATGACCTTCATAATTTTTTATAAATATTGAATATATTATTTATAGAAATTCTATAAAAGGTATATATAACAAAAGGGTTTCTATTTGCGGTTGTTTGAATTTAAACATATTGGTTTTGTTTCGAATCATTTGGCTGTTAAGTTATTTTCTTTCATTTGAGATGTTTTTTGTTATTTATGCATTAATTCTTATTAAAAATTATTTATTATTATAAAACAAAATTCTCTTAACTTTTGGAACAAACTTTGGTTTTGAAGTTAAAAATTTGTTATGTATAGAGTTGTACGTTAAAAATTGGAAAAAGAAAAAAATTATAGATTGCTTCTGTCTACAATTTTCACTCTGTAAAATTGAGTTATTTTTTTTAAAAAAGAAATCGTGAGATTTTATTTAAAATTTTTGTTCTTAATGATTTCAAAAATCTTGTTCATAAGAAATATAGCCATTGTAAAGAACTAAAGTCAAAAAAATTTAGCTAGATACGAAAAAATGAAGATACATATTTCTCAAGTTATGCCCTTAGAGAGCAAAGGTG
Organism: Trichonephila inaurata madagascariensis; assembly: GCA_019973955.1. Taxonomy (NCBI): domain Eukaryota; kingdom Metazoa; phylum Arthropoda; class Arachnida; order Araneae; family Nephilidae; genus Trichonephila; species Trichonephila inaurata. The sequence continues at coordinate 60,860 of BMAV01022908.1, forward strand.
CTAATTTTTTAGTAGCACCACTAAATATCCGTAGTACAAATTGTTGTTACAGTTATTATGAGTGACCAATTTAACTACATTTTTTTCTAAAGTAGAAGGACAAATGTTTTAGATGAATAACTATAACGAAAAAAATTTGCCTATAAATAATTAATCTGTGAGATTTTAAATATAATTTCCAGCTCAGAGAAATTTTTAATCATTTTAGTGAGAAAACGGAAATTTACATTAAAAACTTGTATTTCATCCCCCTCTTCCTTTCCTTTTTTTTTTGATTTAAAGCAAAACTAGCTTTTTTTTAAGATAATATAATTCTTCTTTGCCAATTAAAAATTTTCGCTTAAATAATCCCTCTAAAAATAAATTAACTCCGTTAATAATAATTTTTCTCTTTTTCGAATAGAAACTAAACTTTTTTTAAATATATATTAGTGTAGCTTTAGTGAAATGAAATCAATTTAAGTAAATAAATTATCTTGTTATTCCTTTTATACTGTTTTACAAATCAATTTCAGTATAAAAAGAAAGAGGAAGTGATATAACCTTGACAGTCAATTAAATATTTTCGCAACAAATTCATTTGATTAAAAATATGAAAAAAATTCTGCATGAATCAAACATTAATTTTTGAATCGATGTAAGAAATTATTTTATACAAAACTGATTAATACTAAGTACTGAATTATCAAACTCTGAATCATTGTCATTATAAAAGTACACATGATACATAAATGACATTTAAATAGATGTATAAAAGAAATTCAAAAAATAATTAAATCTTTAATTTATATTGATAAAAAGAGTGACATAATTATTCAATTTTTGAAAATCTTTCGTACCAAAAATAATCATCTTTGTTACTAGGAATTCGAAAGATAACAATTCTTTAAGTTTAACAAATGTTGGAAACTTCTCATTTTTACATTATATATATATACTAGCAGTTACTAGCCTGCCTCGCTGGGTATTTTATGATGTTGTATGACTATATATACTATTTTAAAATTGTTTTTATATAAGTCTTGCCATTAAGATTTCATATGTATTAAAAAACATTTTTAAAGCCCTCTCCTCTTAATTAAAAAAGGACTTGAGTTTCTGAAACAAATGTATAATTTTTTACACCTCCGTAACACCTCTTAGTAGTCGAATTCCGTCAGAACTGTTTTTAGCGGATCTATACTCAACTAAAGAAACATTCTTAACGAATTTCAAGTCTGTTGGTTCAATACTCCAAAAACGAAAATTTCTTATCTGTACGAATCTGCAACTCTCCATTGGAGGGGAGATTTCCGTTTCACACGTTTTTCGTGGATCTGTATTCAACAAAGAAATATGCTTGCCAAATTTCAAGTCTTTGTCAAAGCAAGAGTCAATAGTGATAGACCAGGGAACAAGCGCTTATGCTCAGATAGAATGAGAAAGGATAAATGGAAAAACAATGTGACAAAAACCAATTGATTGATTGACTGAATATTGACGTCGCACTGTTCAGCAACACGAGGGCTTTTGGCGACGGAAAAAAAATACCAAACGGCGACTGAGGGAGGTGAAGTCTTTAGGTTTAATAGTTCAAAAATGTAAATGCTCACCTCTAATTCCCCCTAACCCCTCGCAACTCTCCTTGGAAATCGATTTCTGCAAGACCCGTTCCTAGAGAATCTATTCAACAAAAGAAACATGCTCACAAAATTTTAAATCTGTAGGTCTAATAGTTTGGAAGATATCTCGTAATGAGTGAGTCATTTTTCTTCTTTATATAAAAATTTTTAGATTTTAACAAACATTTCTTTAAACATTCACTTAAGATAATTCAACTTTTTTTTTCTAAAATTACAATAGGTATTCTTATGGTGCTTTTATTATATTATAGATTCTTATACAATACTTGTCAGTTAGAAATGTTTAAAATATGATTATTTTTAATTGTTAGAAATGTTTTAAATATGATTATCTTTAATTGTTAGAAATGTTTTAAGTATGATTTATCTGTGATTGTTATTGTTTTAATTCTTATAAAAAGAAAACAGCGTGGATCATTTAAAAGCTTTCGAAGTTCATCCAACTACGTTCACCTGTATCAATGATTAAGTAACTCGTTCAGTAAAGAAAACAACACAAATGTACACCATACTGAATTGTTACTATTGTCGAAAAGAATAATGTAGTATATACTACTGGAAAGACACTAAATGAGAGTAATTTTTTTTTTGTAAGTTTTAATTTAACGTAGAACTATAATGCGATTTTCGTAGCAAATTCAGTCAAATTAATGAAATTTCAAAACATAGTGGGAAAAAAGTACAAAATGTATCAGATTAATCTTTAATATAAGTAGATTATCCGAGCTTAATCTTTACAGGAAAAAATTCATACTCCTAAAACAACAGATGGTCACTCCGGGATACTTGTCATCACCTGAACAAGGTTTAAGAGTATGAAAACCATCGCCAATGTCCCTTGTGAAGCTTTAGATTGAAAATAAAGTAGTTTTAGGCTGTCACTCTGTAGATAATTAAGAAAATGTCTATTAAAGTCAGATATAAAGGAGTAAAATATGTGACTTTTTTAGAAACGTGAACAAACAAATTTTTTTAAAATTCAATGGAGCTGACAGAGCCCAGAGTGTTTTGAAAAACCCTCCTAAAATGTACCTTGATTAGAAAATAAAAGAGAATTATAAATGAAATATGTATTTAAGGTGACTGCCTACCATGAAAATGTCATTTTTCATCTACATAAGGTGTTTCTTTTTAATTTCAAAATCTTATAGTTTGAACATTTTTCTTTCCAAAACAGTTTTTCTTTTTCCTTTACGCAAAATAGGAGTAAAGTTATAGTGATTTTAAAAAACATTACTCTATGCAAAAGGGCTGTAAGATAAAAATTTAAATGAGTTTTTTTTTAAAAATTATGTTTTCAAAAGAAACTCTTTACCAGGTACATGATATCTTAAGAACCAAACCAGATAACGTTTTGAAATTTTGTGGGAATGTTTATTATACTATTTTTCATAAAGTGAATTATAAGTTTTGTTGTAAGTTAAATATGTTTTCATTCAGGGTAGTTTTTATAAAGAAAACACATAAAAAGTATCAAAATTTTTATATTATTATGTATAATTGTCTGCAATTTTTTTTGTATTTTAATATTTCTCCTAGATTTTGGTTCCTTTTGAAGAGCACCGTAATATGTATGTTGTGTATAAAGAAAATTATGATAATTGTATTAGAAATTTTTATACAGTGTTACTCGTTTTAGTAAAAATTTGGTAAAATTTCCTTGAAAACAACCAATTTTTTCTGAATGTACAATATTTATTTAAAAAATTTTATGTATTTACATATTTTTTTTTTTTATTTTTCTTCCAAAAAACATTCAATTTGTTTCAAAAATTGGTTTTTATAAGAAAACTGGGTCCGAAGGTAGGCAGTCACCTTAAGAAGTGTTATTTTATTTAAAAATGTAATCTTCTTAGATATTTGTATATATTTATATGAATGAATGATAAATTTTTTTAAAAAAGATGAATTTTCCAGAACTAGGTAATAAACAAAAATGTTGTAATTTCATATTATTTTGTCACATAAGGGTTTGAAAAAGGAAAATTTATGGAGAAACATCAATCTGCTTAAAAAGGATACGTGAATCGAATTTAAAACGATTGCAACAGAATATTGAATAAATGAAAAAAAAAAAAAAATTCGAAACTGTTCCAATATTTCTGGAAATGAAAACAAAATAAAATTTCAGAGAAAAAAAGCTCTAGTGTTTTTGCAGTTGCGAAATTATCGTATTAAATAAATAAGATGTGTGTGTGTTAAAATTATTTTTTTTTAATAGATATAAAAATGTGTGGCAAAGCTTTCAAAAGATATTCAATTTAGTAAAGACAAAATCACATACTCATAAAAACAAACGCATGTAAAATACTTCAAAATGATTGATTAAAT
>BMAV01022908.1:80769-108698 GCA_019973955.1 Trichonephila inaurata madagascariensis
CCTTGACCACTAGGATACCGCGGCCACAAAATGCTCTGAAGAACTCTCTGTGACTCTGGTGCGGCCATAGTAGCCAAATGGCCCTAGTTGTGAACCCGTGACTAGCGAATCTTGAGTTCGATTTCTGATATCGCTAAAGACCAGTCATATATGCAGTTGATGCATGTTAAATCTATCCAGGTTCAATATCCTCACGTTTGGCGTGGAAGTTTGGAGATCTGTTTGATAGAGCATGTTTCGTCCTCATGAGTTGCCCGTGGTTCAGAGTTACGAAGCTCATCGCTAAAAGTTCTAGTATACCTTCAAAAGTGAAACTATAATTAACAATCAATCAAATTATAATTCAGATCCCATTTCGAAATCAAATTTCTTTTTAAAAACAAGTAATATAAAAAAAAATTTTTTTTTTTTTAAGTCAATTCCTACTTAGATCAACAAAGAAAATTTTTATTTTAGCGACTTTTTATTAAATAGTTACAATTAATATAAATATGTATATACATAGGACAGAATCACAATATTAAGTGGTAATTAATTTTTATTAATTATCATTAAAATATCGTATTGTTATCCAAAACAATCGTGTATATAAAATTTCAGCTCAATTGAGCGCTTTAAAATGTATTTTATTAACGACTGAAAATTCCCCACCAAGATAAATAAATAAATATATAGAGAGTGTGAGCTAATAGTGTAGGAATTGAAAAACACATGCACTTGTTACCTGAAAATATTGCTTTGCATTGAGTGTCGATTAGTGTCACACTCTTCGCCAAAACGAAGGCTATTGGCGACGAACCTCGTAGTTTTGAACCCCGATTAGTGACGAAGGTAACACCTCAGCTGGCACCCTTGTCCTTAGCTTAAAATGGTTTAACATGCATTCGCCATTAACGTGGTCTTCAATGGCACTAGGGCTTGAACCCTCGACTTCACAATTCCGGCCACGAGTTCGTGACCATGGTCATTTGGCTGTTGCGGCCACGACGCTGTGTTGTTGAAAATTTATTTAAATTCAATCAATTGATTGATTGAATATTAACGTCGCATTGTTCAGCTACACGAGGGCTTTTGGCGACGGACCACGTAATTTTGAACCATGGTCAAGTGACGTGGACGACACCTGAGCTGGCACCCCTCTTCTAACTACCACACCACACCAAGGGAGGACGTTTCAGCTCTCGACAGATTTAACTTGCATCGCTGCTCTACACGCGGGTCTTTAGTGGTACTGGGCTCGAACTCGTGACAAGGCAAGCCACGATCCGATACCTATACCACTCGGCTACCGCGGCCACCTAAATTCAATCAAAGAAAGCATGCAACGATATTTTATTTATTTATTTATTGTATTTTTTTCATTTTTTTATACAAGAAATCAAATGTAAACATGAAATAAAGAAAAAAAAAATGCGACAGTCTTTATTTGTGCAACAAACAATCTGATTTTCGAGGAAAATTGTGGTACTTAATTTGCAATATAGAAAAACATCGCAGTTAGAAACTCTCTGCCAAAAATCGCAATTGCAAACCACACATTCGATTTTTTTCTTCTTCCCGCGTTGCACGGTCAATTACCTTTTAAAGTGGCTTTGAAACTTTCATCTCTTCTTAATGCTCTCTGCATCCCCCTTTAAAAGATAACTTTAAAACTCTCAAGGTGTTAAGTTAATGTCCCTGAAGTTGTCAAAAATTGCTAAGAATAAGTTTTATTAAGATTGTGTTACGACTGTCAGTTTTTCATTATCTAGTTTGTTTTTTTGATTTCGTAAGTTTTGAAAAGGAGTCTTTCATTTCCACACTCATAATTTTTTTAAAGACAGAAATAAAATGCCTTTTAAAATTCAAGTATGTACCTGATTGAATTGTTGTTTGTTCAAAGTGAATTTTTATCATTTGCATTAGTGTTGCGAGTATGTGTGCAGTGACTTTCTCTTTTTGGCCTATTTAATAAAACCATTTAAAAACGTGAATATTTAAGATGAAATTTTTACTTATAACCTAGAAGGATTTATTTGTAGTGCATAATTAATTGCATTGTGTGTTAAGATATATACGTCAAACGTTTTAAAAGTGTGCTTTTTTATCCTTAGATTTTATTAACATGCTTTTATAAGTTTCACTTGTATATGTAATGGAATCTTTAGACTCGATTTTTACCCACTTTAAAAGGTCAGATTAATTCGAAATTTTGTACACTTGTCAAGGACCGATGACAATACAATAATTTCAAAATTTTGTTCCATTGTCCTGATCAGGATGGTCAAAAATAACGATATTAAGGATTTCGATTTTTGGCGACTAATTCATTATATCGTTTCCAGATTTGGCGACTAATTGCATGTACCATTTCCAAATTTGGTGACTAATTCCAGATATGACGACTCAAAGACCCTACCCCTTAAAAAGGTGCAATCCTGAAAATGAAAACGCTTGTTATTTTTTCAAATAAAACAAACAAAAAAAGTGTGCATTATGTGAGAAAAGAAAAAAAAGACTCGTGTATATGAATAAAAATAATTTATGTTCTAACTGCTAAATATTTTTTTATTTTTATAAAGCAATACTTTTAGAATGATGATACAAATTAACATTTTTGCAATACGTTTAAAAGGGGATAAATTTATGTTCTAGCTGCTAAATATTTTTTTTTATTTTGATAAAGCAATATGTTTAGAAGTGATGGTACGAATAACATTATAGCAATACTTTTAAAAGGTGATAATACGATTGACATTTAATATTTCTTCTTACGCCCTTTTTTATTAGTTAGATAAATTCAACAAAGAATAAATGATAGTTTTAAAAACTAAAAAAGCAGGCTTCTATCGTAGATTGAACTAAAAAAATGAAAAATAAATTACAGTTTAAAAAAACTAAAAAACACGCTTTTATAGTGAATCGAACTAAGAGGTAAAAAAAAAATTCTTAATATAAGAATAAAATGATTTACGAGAAAATTAATGTCATTGGGGTAAAAACGTGGGGTGCTTTATACTACATTTTTACTCTAACTCAGCATTTCGGAATAGATCTAGTAAGAAATTATAACAAAATTAACGTAGAGCACCCCACGTTTTTACCCCAATGACATTAATTTTCTCGTTAATTATTTTTTTCTTTATTAAGAATTGTTTTTTTTTACTTTTTAGTTCGATTCACTATAAAAGCGTTTTTTTTAAGTTTTTTTAAACTATAATTTATTTTTGGCTTTAAATATTGTCTTTTTACTTCTTATGGCTTTTGAGATTTTTTTATTTAATCTGAAACAGATTTTTTGTAACAGACTAAAAATAATAAAATTCCTTATTTAGGATAATAATGATACCTTTAGCAATTAAAATTAACATAAAATAAAGTTTTTTTTAAAAAACAATAATTGATAACACTTTTAGTCTTGGGTTATGTATATCCATCTGGAAATTAATATTAAAGCTTTTTCCTTGTTAATTTAATTATATTTTAATAATACTTCTTGTTAAATTCTTTTGCATTGTGCTTAATCAAATGTTTATAAGAGTGCTTGTGGCAACTGAAAAAAGAAATCATAAATTTATTCCAAATATCTTTGAATTTTTTTTAAATTTCGAAACTCTTTAGTAATCGCTGAAGCAATGCACTTTTGCCATTAAATTCCTTATTGTGAAATGAATAAATTATGATAGTAAAACTGCTCATTTCGGAAGTTAAATAAATTATTAATTCAGAACTAGTTCCACTAAGGGTTCCATTCCTTGACGTTTCTTCACTATTAACTTCACTAGGAAGTGGCTCAAAATTAATGGCTAGCATTTTTTTTCCCATTGTTTCCTCGCTTTGCACGCAACAGGAAGAATAAGCAATTTGTATTGTTTTGAATTCCGGGTTATTTGGTCAGAGACCTGGAGTCGCAGTTTGGAACCACCCACTAGAGAAATACTTCAACAAAACTTAGAAGCCTGTGTTTTTAAGTCTATTCCCTCACGTGACCCTTTTAAGAGTGTTTTCAAAGCATGGGTTAGACGGGGGGGATAAAACTGGCAGTTCATTAGATTTTAGAGTGTTGTCAAAATATTGTTCTGTTTGCAGTTTATAGAATGTTCGAAACGAAATAAATTACAGTATTTTTGAAGTTAATTAATTTTCAAGAGCAAGAAATACAGATTTTTAAGAAGATATTGGATCAATAGGAAACATGTGGTTCTCGGACCATTAACAACTAACTGAAAAAGTTTTTTTTTTAATTGCATTTTTATTTACATTTGACTAGTATAAACAACTCCATGTTAGTGGTCATGGTCAACAACGACTGAATCATCATATTTTCCCTGAAATTTCTAACCTGAAGGAAATAGCCCTTAGAAGGAATTTTAGAATGCTCATATAAAATATAATTCCAACTCCCAATAAGCCCTAATTAACCCGGGGAAAAGGCTTGCAGTCGATACTAACGTTAGTGGGCTCGCGAGTTGTGACAGTGTCACCCCAATCCTTATTTTTATAATTATTTTTATTGTACACGATAAAAATCGTAATTTCAGTGAATAATTTAACTAAGGGAAAGTATGCTTACCTACTTTTAAGGACTTTTCAATTTTTCTTTCATAATTTCAGAGAAAATCCAATCAAACTGAACTAAAATGTTTCAAATGTGCTCTATTTTAATAAAGGATTCAAATTACAGGCACACTTTTCACTAACATTACAGTAATGATATTTGCAGGCAAAACTCTCGTATTTTGTTCCAGTTATTGTAGTTTTACTGTCCTTTTATGATTGACAAATAGCATGTTGAACTTTTTCTTGCTCGAGTCTTTTTGACAAGGCGCAGTGTGTCTTGTGTACACTTATGGCTTCCTATATTTCTTGATGGTTTTTTTTAGATGGCATTTGAAAACTTTCCTTTCGACTCAAACGTTTAATGTTCATCACTATTCCCAAATTTACTTTTGCTGCCAAATTAATATCCATTATTTCATCAGGTTCTACTCTTGCTTGATCAGTTTCAACTTCGTCCAATAGAGATCGCACAGATGCCCAGTTCTTTCTTTATATTCTGATCATTTACAAACCATAATGAATCGTACAGCGCCGAAATCAAAACCACTAAGGCGTTAACAGAGGGAAAATGTAGCCTTTTCGTAGAAAATATTTTAGAACAAAAGGGGTCGTGCGTGGAACTCAGTCACCCCAAGTACCTTAAGATTGTAAAAAACGTTTTCCATTCTCAAAAAAATAGAGGGAGATATGTGACAAATACATTTTAGTTCCCTTTAAGACTGTCATATAGAAGGATTCTGACAAGGTCATTGGTAACAAAGAAACATTTTTTCCAGAATTCAAGATTTCGTGAGCCTGGCGATGACTCTGTGCCCCGCGTGACCGCTTCCGGGTTAACATAATCAACTAGATTAGGGGTGGCCAACCCAAATGACCGCGCGGGCCACTTCGAAAGAACTTTACAAGCCCCCGCGGGCTACATATAAAAATATATATCTTTATATTAGATTTAGATCCATTGCAAACATTTGTTGGAGTGAAAATTTAAAACAGACTGGTATATTATTATTGTTTTCATTGTTTTCATGTATACAAACATAGATAATATAATAATAATAATGCAATGATCAAATAATGTTTAATTTATTGAATTAGTGAGATATCGGTTTCTCAACTCTTTCACTTGGTTTTTGCAAGTCGATCTCAATGCATGTGTATTTATTTGCGTATCATAATGATGTTGCAGATTTTCGTGCGTTAAGTTTGAGCACGATCTATGTTTGATAAATTTCAATTTAGAAAAAAAAGAGAGATTCGCAGTGCAGAATCAATGTGAAACAGAAGCAATGTGATAAAATAATACGTTATGGGATTTATTTTTTACATGTTAAAACAAAAATATACAAAATAGTCGAATTTTGTAAAGTTGTAAAGAACCTCGCTGACCGCAAAATTATTCAAGGCGGACCACATGCGGCCCCCGGGCCGCGGGTTGGACACCCCTGAACTAGATAGATGTATCGAGAATACCTGCAGTGCGATATGAGACAAAAGATTTGAATTTTTAAATAGTAATATTAATATATAACAATATATATAAATAAATGTGTGTGTTATTAATTTTGTTCTGGTCTGTTCTATCGATTTTGTGCATCTATCTGTCAACCAAATGTTTATTTTTCAAAGTTTATGCAAATAGCTGAAGTGCGCTGCAATTTCTGCTTTTTCGATATAAGATTGCTAAGAAACAGAGAGGAGAAACGAAAAACTAGAAAGAGATGAGATTGAGTTGAGGCCTTAGGCAATATATATTGTGAAATTCTCTTTATTAGTTCTCGACGTTGATAAATCGAGTCTATAAAGTATAGATTAGACTTTAATAGTTGTTACACATTACAGCTCAGATCCTTTATTGTATAATTAAAATGTTCTCTTCACTTCAGGTAGAAACTTAACATAGCTATTCCTCTTCAAATGAGGGTTTTAAACAAGTTTGGAAGAATTAAAAATCGATTGAGTTCTTAATTTGATTTCCCGTGGGTTTTTTATTGAATTGGTTGTTCAAAAAAAGTAATTCAATTAAATCCCAAAAAGACTCCATGATGTTATTGTTGACATCAGTACTGATATATGAACGCTAATAAATTACTGTCAGGTATATAGGCAGGAAACGGGAAAACTATACAGGAATGAAAGTAAACATTCAAGCTTGAATAAATGGATAAATTCAGGTTTTCACACATGAATAAATGCAGAGTTATGTGAATGTGAGTACATGAGTTTTTTTTTACGTAAAAACTTTCTTAGATTACTTCCTTAAACACAATCTTTGATGCGTCATTTGGAGTAAGTTATTCTGCACTTGCTTTTGGAAAAACGTAGTCGTGAAATAGAAGTATTTGTTTTGATGCTATGTACATGTGAGAGATAATGATAATTTGATAATATCCGTTATCTTCACCTATATCAATATATAAAACAGCTTAAAACATGCATTACTTTTCACACCTGGTAAAGACGTTAGAAGCATAAAACTAATCAAAAGTAAAGAAATATGAACTGTCACACTTATATAGTAAAAAATTTGTAAGAAAACATTCACGCGTGTGCGCATTTCTAACAAATTTTTTTTTCCCAACGCGTTCGTTAGAATGAAGAAAAATCAATGAAATCTATCAAACTACAAATGATTTAATGCATCTCAAAATTTGTTGTTTCGTCAATTATATTATGATTGACGATACGACGATTAATTATTGATAACAAGTATAATTTTATTAATGTAGCTCTAGAAATCTTCATAAGGTAGATTCATACAAAATAAATTACAACCAAAACTATATATTATTTGTATTTAATTGATTAATTTCACGGGTATATGGCACTGGAGGTAAAATAAATATAAATATAAAAATTCAAACTAGCACAATAATTTAACAGATGTAAAAGAAATGTCATATGCAAATAATTCCTCTTGCCAGATATTATCATAAATCTAAATGATCCCACTTAAATCCTCATAAAGCTGCAATAGTAGTCGACAGCTTTTTTCTCTTACACAAACAGTACAATTTTCTAAATCAATCGCTCCTCACGATTGCATTTGTGAAGACAGTTATATACACTCATGGACCAAAAAATTAGAGCACCAAAAAGAAGTCGTCAAAATGAAACAAAATTTTACATACGTAATGACTACTTTGATATAAGTAAATGATTAGAAAATTAAAGAAAAGAGATCATTTATTTCAGAGAAAAAGGCAAAAGAATGGAGGACTTAATACCCTTTTGAGCCCCCTCTGGCGCGGATGCACGATGCGATACGATCAAGCATTGAGGCTTACAAGTTCTGTATGATGTCTTGAGACATTTCGTTCCATATTTGCTGTAACCTTGCCTCTAGTTCGTTCAAACCCGTTGGATGTCCAACTCGCCGTCCCAAATGATCCCAGATATGCTCGATTGGAGACAAATCTGGGGATCGGGCAGGCCAAGGAAGGGTAGTAACAGTGCGGAGACAGTCTTGTGACACCCTTGCCGTGTGAGGCCGAGCATTGTCTTGTTGAAAAATGGCTTCTGGGAGCCGTTGCATGAGTGGCAGCACATGTGGTTGCAGGATGTCATGGACATACCGTTGGGCTGTCATGGTGCCACGGATCAATACTAGGGGTGACCGTGTATTGTAGTCAATGGAACCTCATACCATCACGAGCGGTGTGTCACTGTAAAGCAAAGGCAGGTTGAGGCGTTCACCACGGGGTCTCCACACACAAACACGATTGTCATCACTGCTGAGATTGAATCTGGATTCATCGCTAAAGACGACCTGGTTCCATTCCGTTGCTGCCACGGTAGCCGAGTGGTATAGGTATCGGATCATGGCTTGCCTTGTCACGAGTTCGAGCCCAGTACCACTAAAGACCCGCCGTGTAGGGCAGCGATGCACGTTAAATCTGTCGAGAGCTGAAACGTCCTCCCGTTGGTGTGGTGTGGTAGTTAGGAGAGGATGTGCCAGCTCAAGTGTCGTCCACGTCACTTGACCATGGCTCAAAATTACGTGGTCCTTCGCCAAAAGCTCTTGAGTAGCTGAACAGTGCGACGTTAATATTCAATCAATCAATCAATCCATTTCGTTGCAGTCCAGTTTCCTCGTGCGCGACACCACTCCACCACTCCAAACGGTGGCGTCGATGGGTGGGCGTCAAGGGCAGCACACGTAATGAGCGCCGCGATCCCAAATGTCCTTCAGCCAGGCGTCTTTGTATGGTTCGAGACGACACAGGGGTCCCTAATGAAGGTGCCACCTGTGCCTGAATGGCGGCCGAGGAAGCAGGTGGCTGTACACGTGCACTTCTCACGATACGGTGGTCTTCTTAACGACTGGTCTGTCGAGGGCGTCTTGAGCTTGGTCTTTGTGTAAATGACATCTCTCGGATCTACTGGTCCCAACACCTCCCCACAACACAATCAGAGCGGCCTAATTGACGAACTACTCGCCTAGTTGACCACCCAGCTTCCATCATGCTGATGATTCTCCCCCTCTCAAACTGTGACAGCTGCTCATATTGTCTTCGAAAACGGCGTAATGGCATGTCTAACTAAGCTTTTCCTTTGTAAACAATTCAGCACACTCAAACAAGCTTTTGTTACCTGTCTTATACTCCCCGGAGAATGACGTTAAAACGCCCTCTACTGGCTATGCGTAATGCGCAATCACGCTGCATTTCTAATCATTTGCATATCTCTCCGACTTGTACCTTCATGCCAAGTTTCATTACGATCCCGCAATTATTTCTTGATGCGCTAATTTTTTTGTCCATGAGTGTACTTAACTGAAAAGGAAATTCACTTCAGATCTTATCTCTTTGCATAAATAAATTTGGGAAATGAGCACAGCTTTACGAAAGGGAATAGAATTTATGACTCAGAATAAGATCGCTTCGGATAAATTTCCCAAAATATTAGAAGAAATATCTGAATATTATCTAATAAGAGTGCTCCGTTAATAATTGTTCTATTCACACTAAATTGGTTGTTTACGTATAACATAAAGGAAGATAATTTGGAATTGTTATAATACTGTTATAAATCCGAGAGATTTAATCAAATAATAATTTAATTATTTGATCCTTGATTTCCCGTTCAAAACGGATTGATTGTTTATTAACATCGAACGAAGCAACACTAGAGGGCTATTGGTGACATATTTCATAATTCTGAACCTCGATCGAGTGACGACGATGCCACCTGACTTTCCTTCCTACAAACTTCCTGGCCAACGTGAAGACTTTGATACACGTTAAATCTGTAGTAGCTCAATCTCTCCACGAGGCACACTGTAGAGTAATGACTCTCAACTCTTTTTCAATTCCTACTATTAACTTACACTCTCTATTTATTTATTTATCTTGGTGGAATTTTCAATAGTTAATAAAATACATTTTAAAGCGCTCAACTGAGCTGAAATTTTATATACATGATTATTTTGGACGACAATGCAATAATTTAATTATAATTAAAATTAATTGATTAAAACTAATTATTCAAAGAATTACAAATACAGCCACGTTGGAATCATTTTTGGCGACTTAGGGACCATTTGGCGACTTGTGTCAAAACTTGAAAAGGTTTTTATTTCACGTTTTAAAGCATTCATTTGAACTGGTTTTATATACACGATTGTTTTGGATGACAATACGATACTTTAATGATAATTAATAAAAATTAATGACCAATTAATGTTGTGACTCTGTCCTATGTATATACATATTTATATATATTAGTTGTAACTATTTAATAAAAAGTAGCTATAAAAAATAAAATTGTTCTTTGTTGATCTAAGTAGGAATTGACTTAATTTTTTTTTTTTATATTACTTGTTTTTGTTGCGGTATACTTTTAACAATTTCACAACATTTGGCGGCACACTAACAATAAAATAAGTTTAAAAGTATTACTTCTCTATAATACACTATGTGTAAAATAGTTTAGGATAATAATTTTCAATGCTAAATAAGATTATATGTACGGTAGAGACAACAAAATATTTATTGAGTACTTAATTACAAATTAATTATAAGAATACATTTTATGCGAAATTTGAGCTTGATGATTTTTGATAATTTCGCTTATACTTTTTGAAAAAATTGATAATGCCACTCTCATTTCGTCATCTACAATTAAAATTTTTGATATTTTTTCATTTTTATAGTTGTTAATGCCGAAAATCAAATTCACGCAAATAAGATTTAGAAAACTGTAACAATATTTTTAAAGCTTTTTTTTTTTTGCTATTATGGGATATGGGCCTCTATTTTCAATCCAAAATGAATTAATTGACTTTTCCGAATGTTTTGAAATTAAATCTCGATTATTTCAAAGCGAAATTAGTTCTTCCTATCCATTAAAAGTTAATTCATGTACAGATGTATCCATTATCACAAATGGATTATGAACCCAATCAAAATTTTGTACCTAAATTTGGGAAGTAACGAGTAATTCTGTCCTCTACGTTGTCAAATGTTCAATAACAATTATGTGAATAGTTTGTTTCTATAAAACGGACAAATAATTCGGTACCAGAGTTTTTTTTTCTCAAAGTACAATTAATAATGTTTAAAAAATTTGGCGGAATACTTCAAGAATTTGGCGGCACACAAAAGCGCTGCCGCACAGTGATTGAGAATCACTGCTTTAGAGGCACGAAGACTCAAATCCATGAAATGACAGAAAAAAAAACAACCGCTGGCTAAGATTTCACGCCATTACTGAATCCATCATTCAAGACGGGAATTCATTTTAGATTTGTTGTAATACTATTAAAAACAATGAGAGTTAGTGAATTTTTTAATTCAAATATTGATTTATATACTAGTTTGGATTGCAAAGATATATATATATATATATGTCATGCTCCAGACCTGCTAGTAAATGAAGGAAGTCGTCATCTTTAAAATATCTGTACTTTATTATTCTTCAAGCATCACCATTCCAACATGGTGGCCACTTGGCTCCTAATCGGACGGAATAGAAGACATCATCACAGCAAGGAGACACCAGCCTCTCTCTCTCTCTCTCTCCTCTTCTCGATTTTATTCTCTTATCTATATCCTCTACCTTAAATAGTCTTATTCACCCTCAAATCCCTACGCGTTAGTAAAGATTTCTCTCTATTTTTATTTATTATTCGAATAGTCTTTAAGTTCAACTTTCCAGACCTGACACCCCCCCCCCACACACATTATAAATATATATATCAAAATTAGAGGTCTTGTAAATTATACATATCGGTAAAATATATGCTTTGAGTCTTACAAAAACTGCGCACGTATATATAAATTATTTTCAATTCTTTGGCAAGATTTGTCTGTATAATTCCACAAAAGTCACATATCTTTTATCTATGTGTCAAACTCTCTATTCATGAATAAGGTACAATGATACAAAATAACGACCATTCAATTGATAGTATGAAATTTATCTAGTCATTTAACAAAAAGAATAATCTTAGAGAATTTATTCTCTATTGCATATCTTTATATATCGAAATGATGTGAAAAATAAAACTATTGCGAAAAAAAAAAAAAAAACAATAAGAATCTCACTTGACTTAATTTAAAAATTTCACTTGCGCTATGCAATGACATGTGTGTATTACTTAAATGTAATGTAAGACTGAAATAAGATTATTTCACTTTACACAGGAATTGTTATTCATCGTCAACAAGTAAAGTGCAAATGGTTGTTTACATCCTTTTTAAACCATTACTGTTTGAATCATTATCCTTAAAAACATTATTTTTCAAACAGATTGGATCTTTTCACAAAGGATATTTTTAACTATGCATATTTTCATATCTATTTTAATAACGCTCTGAATTTTTCAAAAACAAGATATTGACTCAACACTGTTTACGTTATTCTTTTTTAAAGAATTTATTTCATTTTAGTCTTCAGAGAATTTTTCTTATCAGTTTTAAATTCTTTAGAATTTTGTTCCATTGAGAAAGAAATTAATTGAAGTCAAAAAAAGGTGAAATGGCAACAGAAGCCTAGTGATAATGGTCAGAAGCACGTGGATGGCGTGTCACGAATTCGAGATCTAGTGCCACTGAAGACCCACCGTGTAGAGGAGTGATGCATGTTAAATATGTCGTGGTGTGGTGTTGCAGTATAAAGAGGAGGTACCAGCTCAGATGTCATCCTTGTCATTTGATCTATGTTCAAAATTACGAGGTCCGTCGACAATAGTACGTGTGTTGCTTTGGTAAAGTAGACGACGGTTGAACCTGAGAATGAGGCAAGAGTGATAGAAACGTAATGGTGGATATAGCAAAGTGGTGAAATATATTTTAGACGCGATATTTTTTTATTTATTATTTCCTTTTAAATTATAATGTTAAACAGGTTTTTTTTTTGCAAATACTTTTTTTTCATTTGATGCAAATACAAAAACGAATGCATAGATTTACGGAAAATTTTGCCTTTCAAA
The DNA here is from genome assembly GCA_019973955.1 of Trichonephila inaurata madagascariensis. Taxonomy (NCBI): domain Eukaryota; kingdom Metazoa; phylum Arthropoda; class Arachnida; order Araneae; family Nephilidae; genus Trichonephila; species Trichonephila inaurata. The sequence continues at coordinate 93,740 of BMAV01022908.1, forward strand.
TCATGCTTGCAAATTTTACTGGAATAAAACATTAATTGTGTAGAAATTAGAATATCTCTTCTAGTTTAAAAATATATGAATTCAAGCAAAGTGACTTCTTTTTGTACTTGTTCATTAATGCAAATGTGTTGAGTAGTTCAGAATTCATTACTCTATCTGTCTATTAACAAAACCCTACAAGCATTTCTCGTAATATGCTAGTGGCATCTGTAATACGCTAATTTCATGAACTAGATGTCACAAGTCAACTGCAGCATTGTGTTTCCAGTCAATCAGTTCATGCGTTCACTGTTGCCAACTTTTGCTTTTTACGGAAACTTTCTTTTAAAAAGTGCACATTCATCAACAATAATATAGGTAAAAAAAAATCATTTGATTTAAAAGAGTAAGATTTTCTTAAAATTTTAATAAACTTTTTGAAGAATCTTAATACTTGAGCATCTTTTCCTAATTATCAAATTTGAAGTCGAAGTTTTAGACTTAGAACATCAAGTACAAGTCTGTTGTGTCAGTTTTGAATTCAATGGAGAACACGTGATTGCATTTATCATGTGACTGTCATGAATTTAATCCATTTTTATCTACTTTATCGTATATAGCTAAAAACAATCAAAATAGTAAAACTACGGAGAGTAAGTCGACAGTATTTAAAGTATATTTTATATTTTTACTTTTCAAAATATTTAACCAACAGCTGTGTCTTTACTTTTACAATAAAAATACTTGACTTCAACATCAGAAATTCTTTCTTTTAGCTAATTTTATTTGACATTGACTCGGTTCAATAAACGTTGAATAAAAGGCATTTTATCAGCTATTGGAAGATTACGTAATTCTGAAATGCATTTGTGTGTAATGGAGAAAAATGTAAAATGACGCTTCATTCTCTGATCACTGACAAACTTCGAGTCAGATATTTCAGGTATATTGTTCACAAACATTCTTTAGTGACACCTGTATAGATTACGCTGTTTCATTTCTAAGAAAAACCTTTTTTTTCGATTGATTCTTTACTTCTTATTCCATTTTTAAGACAATTGTAACCTACACAATATTTATCAAAGAAGAATTTTGATTTCTGTCAAACTTTTCGCAAAACTTACTTAATTTTCAGTGTATTTTACAAGGTGCACTTTTTTTTTTAAAGTTATTTCGTATAAATATAAGCCTTTTCAGATTAAAAGTTGTTTTCAAAATTCTATTAAATAATCTTTACAGAAAGTTTTTATTTTATTTTTCAATGTTAATAGCATCTAACGAGAATAAAGGGACTTATTTCATTCATGCAGAAAATTCACAGCGGCCATGTCGTATGATAATACGGCATTTAAAAGATCCTTAGACTGTCTGTTTGAATTGGGTGCTTTCGGCAAAATTAAATCCTAGTGCACGTTCACATCGTCAGAGATCAGGTGCCTCTCTCTGGGGAGGAAACTGGGCGTCAAAATTACTTGGGGCATTTGGTATCACCTATATGGTGCCGCACTTAAAAGGGATAGCAATTCCAGGAGAATGTACTAGGTCTGTAAAGGTTAAAAAATACCAATGCGCAGTCCCATTAGGAAAAAAATCATTCACTATGTTCATTGTCTTTTTCAAAAAATTAAGAATAAAAATTTGTATTTACATTCATAGGTCCATTGCCTTTCCCCTTCATTTGCCCTAAAATACACTTTTTGTCGAATTTTTAAGTGGTATAGCACAAATATAACTTTTAGTAGCCAAGTTTGGTCTAAATATAGTTATTTTTAAATCAAAATGTTTCAATTGTAAGATTTGTCACATTTATTGAGATTTTTTACAATATCAGTCCTTAAAACTTGAGTTATTTGAATCTTATAATACAAACCTTCTCTTAAGTCTAAATTATCTTGTTATAGAAAGGGGGCGGAGATAATATTAACGAGAATTTGTAGTAATTGGCGAGTGATTTCTGATAATATAAATGAAAATCTTTCCGTAAGTTTTAAATATGAAGCAGATTCGTTATATAACGAAATCGGAACCTTCTAATTTAGATAAAGCAAAATAGTCTTTTTTTTATGCAAATATTTACTATTTACTTTTACGTGGGTTTCCAACGCAATGGGAAGAAAATGGTTCTAAATTTAATTGAGTTGAATAATTTATAAATGTTATGTAACGCAATTTAATTTACCAGTCATTCAGCTATTTCTGGATTATTTTGCCGAAAAATATTCAAATTATAATCAATTTCAGATAACAGAATCGACGGATACTGAACCCTTGGCAACTCAAGTTTTCTGTTCCACACACAGATAAAGATCAAAAGGGCGGGAATTAATTTTCCTCATAGAATGCAATAATCACAACTTTCCCATCGCTTCGAATCAGATAATCCATCACGAGACCCGTTGACCTACCCTTCAAATTTGACAGTGTAAACAAAACCCTAGGACAAATGTTAAGGAACTGGCTCCTTAAACCTTGGTGCGCTAAACAAGAACTTAATTTATCTAATTCATATTCAAAAACTGTAAATTCAGATGGTCCAGAGTTAATGCCCAATAATTATATGTGAAAGCGAAAGTTGTACATTTACCGCTACCGCACTCACCGTTACCTCATTGCAATTCACTACGGTGGAGCATTTGTCTTTGTTTTGATTTTGTATTTGTGTTTCTTCTTCAGTTGCTGTTGTATAGGAGTGCATTTTACTTGCAAATGAAAAGAGGATGGCCTCTAAAAATATTTCTAAAATCGTGAAGGACGCTCTTAAGATAGCAATCAAATTACTAACCAGTGCACTCTTGTTATTTCATGATTGCATATTAATGCTTTGCTTTTTAATTGAGGAATTAAAAATAAACATGTTGATTTAGAACCAGAATAGTTCAATTTTATTGAGAATATGAAAATAGTAAATAGTAATTCAATTTTTTAAATTATTCGATCCTCTGTGAGTATTTTTAAATTGTTTCAATTACCTTTTGATTAATTGCTCCGTTAGTGGAGGTTTGTTTAAATTAAAAATTTAAAAACCTTTTGAATTTTTTCCGGAGATTTCGTTTCTCATAACGCTTTAAAGCAGGTTACCTTCTACCTGTACGATGCCCTTTCGTCTGAAAAAATTAAGTTCCCTATTGCCATTTGTAAAAATTGGAACAAATTAAATACCTCGATCTAAAGATAATATCGATAAAATTATTTCCCCTTATTTCGTAAAATTACATTTCAGTTAAATTGCAACACCAGGAAGAAAAACAGATACCATAAAATCCGGGGCATAACGCGCACTTTTAACACAAGGAATAAGATCGAAGTTTAAGGGTGCGCGTTATACGCCGGGTATGAAAACGATAGTTTTAAAAATAACAAAAGAGATGAGCATAAAAAATTTTTTTACTTCTACACATATCGAAATACTGTTCATTTAAAAGAAATGATATGCCTTATGAACTAAAAGAGTTGTAGTTTTAGAAGTATACCATTTTTTCAAAAGTTTTGTGTAATACCTTGAATAAATGACTTCAAAACATAAGAGCATTGTATACTAACATTTCAGATTTCTTCGTAAAAAAGGGGGTGCTCGTAATACGCCGAATATACCTGAAAATTAAAAAATGCAACTTTAAAGTATAGATGCGCGTTTATACACCGGTGCGCGTTATACGCTGGATTTTACGATAATTGGAAAGCAGGATTGCAGACAATTTGGAGGTATAAAATTATCGAAATTAGTACATTTAACTGCCACAACAGCTAGCTAAAATGGCACTAGCCCGGTTAGACATGGAGCAAATCATTTCATGTTGCTTCAAGTTTACGTCACACTTTACACTTCATTGAAGAACGGTGGCAACTCAGTCTCTTAGCAAACCCTGACCCGGTGTTTTCAGTGGGTGAGAGATCTGGAAAAGGTACTGGTGGCAACAATCGAACACCCTCTACATCGAGACAATCTAGCACACGACGACAAACTTGCGGTCTTGCTTTAGATGGTGTGAAAGATAGAGCACAACCTCTCAGATAGAGCACAGTCACCAACCTTGAGATCTAAAGAAATGTAACTCAGGTCTTTCATTTTTTACCGAAGACACGAGGTGTGAGTATCGTGGGCCCAATGGTTGTTCATATAATCATACCGGGTGCGGGGCCGGCATGACAATATCAAATGTAAGCCAGAGAATTGCGTTTTCCTCGATATCTCCAGGCATGTATTCGTCTAAAAGGACGATGTGTGGACTCTCCTGAATGCAATTTTGTCGTTGGTTGATCATTGCCTCTATGCTGCAGTGTCAAGGGAAGCTGCAACAAGGTCACCGTGCATACTGTCCGTACTGCTCCAGACGTTGTCACATTATCCGTGTGGATACATTTCATTTTGGAAACAAGCTTACATCCTGACTTAAAGTCCGTGTTGAAGCTATACGATCCTGAAAGTTGAACCTAACGACATGTCTATCCTCTCGGCCATTAGTGCGGGAGACTGTTCAGATCAGTATGTTCTTCCAGAACCCATCGCTTACATATTCGCGTGACAATCATTGGATGCGACTAATGAGAGTAGTAAAATCGCTAAACGTGATAAACCGTGATAGACCACGATCCTGTCATAATCGAATTTTGACATGTGTAATGCTTTCTTTTTCTAAAAAGAGGCATGGCCCAATATTTTTACAACCAATGAGAATTCAGATGCCCTTTCCGAATGAGAAACTCCGGCGTAACTTTCCTTTCATATAGAGTTTCAGTTGTTGACCCTCCCTCCTGCGTCGTTCGACTAAGCTTAAGCATTTGTATATCCCAGCATCTTCTTCCTTTCTTTAAAGTTTGACGTTTGTGTCATCCCTCCTACATTATTACAATTTTAAAGGCCAACAGTATTTATACACACATAAACAGAGGCAGATAAGAAAAAGGACCAGTTAAAAAAGATGTGACTTATTATTCATCAAAACATAAGCGTTTTGAGCTGAAAATTAAATTTCTTTCGGACATGCATTTGTTTACATTAATAAGGCTTATATTTAATATTTTCAGGATTTTTTAAGAGTGTATAAGGAAAAAATTGGGAAAAAATAGTAATAAATTCTTAAAAGTATTACGCCATGCGCTAAGAACGCAAGAAAAAATGCATGTACATAAAACATTCTATTTTCAGCTCAAAACGTTAATATTTTGAAGCATAAGTCCCATTCCATTGTATGCAAGTTTTTCTAATTTGAATTTTTCTAATTTTATAATGAAATTGATAATTTTCTTCCAATATGTGGCAATAAAAATTTTAATCGCCAAATTGGCGATATTCTGCACCGCGGAAAAAGTCTTATCTAGTTATTAATCATTGTGGAATGGAATGCAGGAATGTTAATGATTCTCGTTTATACATTATCGTCTCAAATAGATCAGCTTCTGTCGTCTCCCCCTCCACGACAATGCACATTTTCGAATTGCCTGCAAGCCGTAATTTAATATTCTCGAAGACAACTAAGAATTTCGTCCTGGAGGAGGGAGAATTCCCCTCCGTAGCCTCGATTGTAATGTCATTATACTGAGCATTAGTTTAATAATTTTAAATAATTGTAGTTACGTCAAGAGAGAAATAATTTTAATCTAGGTGAAAGAATTCCAATATGTTGAGTAGATGAGTTATTTAAATACTTCGAAGGTTTTAATTATATTTATTTTACTGAAATTCTAAAATTAAACGGTGGGCATTCAATAAATAACCAGGAAACTCACAAAGATGGAACTGTATACTTAACTCGTGAATCATTATACTCGTTTTTCGTTGATTTCCAATCAGATTTTAAATAAATACATATCATTTTGAAATTGTTCAAAGAATTGTCCATTTGAATTGTTTGTTTCTATGCAAAACTTTTTCATATAAATATGTACTTGCATTGCCATTTTTAAAATAACTAAAAGGAGTATTTACCAGGGTTTCTTTCCCGGGTTCCCGGGAAATCATAAGATTTCTGTACTTTTTCTATTCCCGGGAATTGTACTTCGTTCCCAGGAATCGCATGGGACTTCAATTATCTATGAAGTAACTATTTTTGACTTGAAATGATGGCCAATGTAGAGTTTGAAACTGTGAATGCAATTGTAGAAGGCTTAAGGCCAATAAAAATTGGCTTTAAAAAATTAGGCCGTCGAAATGCAATTTTGCTAACTGCAGAAAATGTATTTTCTTTCGTTATTGAAGAATTGAACGAACAAAATCAAACGAATTGATGAGAGACACAAAACGTTAATTTAATAGGATTAATGCAATACTTGAATTTTTTGGGAGAAAATACGAAACAACTGCAGTTACTGTCGATATTTCGCGATTGCCTGATAAAATTTGTTTGGTTAGATAAGCCCAAATGATAGGGACAAGGCTTTTCTGCGAAAAAGAGGAATCAATATCCAACTCTTCGCACTCAGAAGAAGAGAGCAAGGAAATTTTGAAAGAAAAATCTCTGACATTGGACGAAAAATTAGAGAAAGCAATCTACTCTAAAACAAAAGTTTTGTATTGTTCAATCAAAAAAAGTACTAGTTTCAATAAAATCATGAAACAAGAGATGCAGTTGTTTGACTCGACTGAAAATCCATCACCAAGCATTATAAAACCATGTGAGGCTTTAAAAACAATTCCTCTAGAGTCAGTTGAAGCCGAGAGAGCATTTTCTGCTGCTGGATTGTTCGTCACAAAGCTTAGAACTAGGCTGAATGATAAAAGCAGAAATTGCTAATGTTTTCAGAAATCCTATTTTAAAAATGAAAATTCAATTTATTATATATTTTTTGTATTTTTTAGCTCATTATATAAATAAGTATTAATTTTGAAATTTATATGTATCCATATTTTATATAATTATTATTGATTTTATTTAAAAATATAATTTTTTTTGAAATGTTTAGAAATTTTGATGTATTTTTGGGAATCTCCTGGAAACGACAAGTACATTCCCGGGAAGGGAAAAACCCGGAAAATCAGAAACCCTAGTATTTACCTACTATATCAGGGGTATTCAAACTTTTTTTCTGCCGGACCGCTTACATATGTTAGCTAGTTCACGCGGGCTGCAACATGAGGGTTAATGGAGGGTGGGGGTGAGGGGTGGGAGAAATGTTTTAAGATAAAGATAATGTAAGAAATTTAAAATGGGAAAAATTGATCAAAATATCAAAACTTCTATTTTGCTTTTTTTAATTACTATTTTTTAGTTTTATCTTTGAATTTTTTCGAAATTGGAATTATTTAAGAATCACTCCTTACACACACACACACAATATCTGCAACTCAGTAAACAATTTCATATGATTACCAATAATATAACAAATTTCATAGGGTGCCTTTGTTATCGCTGTGACATTACTACTGAAAATACACTTTTTTTGCTGTTGTAAAGATTATTCAAGAAAGCCTGTTTATCACCACTTGAAAGAGATCTTCGAGGAAAATGTTGATTCCTGTTTATTGGTATTTTTTTAAATACAACACTTTCGCAACAAATCAAACAATTACTGATCCATGCTTGCTTTTCACTACAAAAAAGACTACTTCCCAATCGTCTTGAAACAACCTATTTTCGAATATTTTTCACTTGCAAGATATGAAAAAGATAGTTAAAAATTAGTTCCACTCATAAAATGGTTACTCCACTGTTGTCTATTATCACTAATCAGAAGAAAAATCAATTAGCACCCATACGAAATCAACAGTAAAAAGCAAGATTGATGTATTTCAATTCTTAACAAAGAACTTCCCACCAAATTTTAATAAATATATGAATTTCTCAGAGTAATAGGCGATGAGGGGGCCACTTAAAATGGCCCGGTGTCACTGTATTATACCGTCGACAAATTTCATCGAATCAAAAGACGCCTCCTAATGCCACAATGTGCTGCCAATATCGGAGAACGGTTTCCATGTTTGTTCAAATATAATAATTACGCCTTTCGTATTGGCGACGTTGGCCAACGGTATAATACGTATGTATCCTTTAAGCACATGCCATCAATCGATATTTTGCTTCAAAAAAGTATCAATACTAAGTATCCTCGACACTTTTCGGAATCTAATAGGTTCTGAAACATACAGGAAAGTAAATTAATGTAGTAAAAGCAACAAAAGAGGTTTTTTGAAACATTATTTTTAATTAAAATATTGCAATATAAATAAATAACGCTTTACTGTGTGATTAGTATATTTAGCCCATTTTCATAACAAAATAGCCACAATTTTATTAATTTTTAATCTTACTTTTACAATTAAAGGTGTTTTTTTTTAACTTGCTATCTTTTTATAACTCTTTTACGTGTTATATGTTCGATTTATTATGATTACATAATTCCATAATAATTAAATATTTGTTGCGGTGCACGAATTCTTCACTTATATTCGCAATTTTCGAAGACTTAAAAATGATTTTTGTACCCTCTTTTGCGATATATATTTATAAGAATCTAATTTAAATATACATAGAGTGAAATTTATCCAAAGTAAAAACTATACGAAAGTCGAAAATTTCTTTTAGAATTATAAAAAAAAAATATGACAAAAAAGAAATTATACCTTGTTTTTAACACAATAGTATTCTTACTTTGTCATGTTTCATCATTTATTTGTTTCCTGTTCCTAGAAAAATAGTAATATTTTATTTCGCTTATCTACCATGCGTATTTCAAAATTTTATAAAAAATTACAAGTATTCTTCATTATAAAGAATACATTCATGACATTTCTGTCTTCGATTATTGATTTTTCTTGTAATATTACAATGATATTGTGTTTTTAAACGCGCTAACAATGGAATAATAGTATTTCTCAACAACTTAAATGTCACTTTTTTTATATAAAGCTACCTTTTTTTATAAAATAATTACTCTTTTTAAATTTTATAAAAGTAAATAAAATTATACATATAAATATGCAAGAGTGACTTGACAATTAAAAATATTTTTTTTTGGCCTTCAGTTCAAAGATAAGCGATGTTTACTCCCGTTTTAACTATTTTAGGTATTTAATAAGACGCAAATGTTTAAAATCCCCATCTAATCCCAAGTTTCAAAAATAGGGATCGTAAAAAAAGCGGGTGAAAGGTTGGTCAAAAGGTAAAAATACCCCAATCCCGAAAAAAAGTATAAAAAGTTGAAAATGTGTGATCTTTTTTTCAAAATTAACTAAATATTTGTAGAAAATATTTCAATACTAACAAAATGATAAAAAACATAAATTTTAAGGAGAAATTCCTTATTTTTTTTTCTACTATCATTACTAAATTATACTACTTGTAAACCAAAACACAAACTTCAATCAAAATTTAAAATGTATGAAATGTTTTGTTTGATGTTTAAATGTGTTTCCGTTAAAGTGCGAAAACCCCCTTCCTTTAATGTGCACATTATCTAGTTAATATGTAAATTACCTACTTTTTCCATTAAAGACGGATCCTTTAAAATAATTCTTTTGCGCTTTATTGAAGTAATATATACTTTAACGTATTTATATAGAATCGTTAAAAAGCAAAGATTTATTAAGGCAGATAATGGTTTTCATAAATAAGGCGCTACAAAGCGCGGTATATTAGTGAATTTTGTGCCCAAGATTTGATTGTAGTTCTTGTGAAGAAATATACCTTTAAACACCCTTAAATAGGAAATCCCCGCTACACAGAAATATATCTTTACCTTAAACACACAATACTAAAACAATCCCTTTGTGCTGAATAAGGTTTGAAGGAAAGTGACTAAGAATCTAAATGTGTCACATATAGGTGCTGCTTATCATAAAAATCAGTTTTTACACAATTCAAAGTGTCATTAATTTTTTGATTGCAATAACAGATAGATGTAATTTTATCATATTTTTTAAATTCACTTCTTTTTTTTTTTTGCTTGAAGTTAATACTTTTAAACCATGTAAGTGATTAGTTGTATGGACTGACTCTATCAACTTGATTCTTAAGATAACAAAAAATATCACTATGCTTCAATAATTTTGAATAAATTTTATTTAGTATCTGTTTGCTGTATGAAATTACCTACAACTTTATGGTTTAAAAGTATAGCATATTTTCAATTATTAATAAGCAGCATTACTGTGTGGTTTGTCAGAATATTAATTTCTGTTTAGAAAAAGTTTCTTGTTAGAGCACAAATATCTTATTTTCACTTTTGAGCACCTAGCAGGAAATATATTTAGATTATCTAGGTAATTTGAGAATTAATAGAATAAATTTTTAATACAAACGGGTTACTAAGCCAGAACTTTTGGGCCGAAAAAAAAAATTTGCGAAACCCCATATGATTGATCACTATAGCTATACTGCCACTTATTCATGTTTCTACTTACATGTCATAGCACTGACAGGAAATTCCATGAAAAGAGAAAGAACAAACCGGCAACACAATACAATATCAACGAACTGAAGTGTTATACCACCAATGGGCTCAATTCCTGACGGTCACATGATAAGGAGAATGTGGTCACATGATAAAGATTCATATGACAGTCACATGATAAGGACAAGGATGTGGCCACATGATAAAGATTCCTGACGGTCATATGATAAGGACAAGAATGTGGTCACATGATAAAGATTCATACGGGGCCCCCTGATAAAGATTCATTGACGGGCACATGATGGACAAAAATGTGTCACAGTAAAGAAAAACATGTTTTTTAATGAAAATTAAAACAGAAATTTAACTACCTGTACTTGTTGTTCTATCTGTAAAACTTGGGCAAAATTTCAAATTTTATAATTGGATAAAATGGTTCAAATGAAATAAAAATAAATTTTTCGAGCGATTTTAAAATTTAAAAAAAAATTTATTTTATGCATGTACTTTTAAATAAAATGCATTTTGTCTACCTATGCGCATTATTGTTGTTGACAAATTTGTATTTTTTAAGAGAAAGTTTCTGAAACGATCAAAATTTGATAACATCGAAGCGCATGAACTGATTAGTTGGAAATACGATTGCTTTTATCGTGCGACTATGACGTTACACGAGAATTTGAATTGATTGGCTAAAAACACGTGGTTATCATTATCATATGACTATGACGTCACATGAAATGAGCCCATTTACTATGGTTCACAACTCTCACTTTCAAATGCCGCAAGATACAGGTGCAAAAGTAGCTAACAATTTGCTACACTCGCAAGGAATTTCACTATAAATAGCAACTAAAATTTTCAAAAAGGTGTGATCCATATTCAGTAATGGGTTTGTTACTCGTCATTTTTGAAACTGAATCTTTATAAAAATATAAATAATATCCTAATTTTTCTGCGGGGCATCAAAAATATTTCACGGACTACCGGTTGGCGACCGCTGCACTAGTACACATATATTCGGAATGGAAAATTCTTTGGCTTACCTTTCACCTATTTAAATAGTAGAAAATTTTATGCCTTTTCGTTTAGGGATTACAGATAGATAAGGGTATTATGAAGAACACATGTATTTCTTTTAGATTTTTTTTTTACATTTTCTCTCATTGTTAGAAAAATTTCAATGATTAATTACTAATGTTCACACTGCACCTGATACGTAAGATTTTGCAGAATGCCATAAGGTGATTAGATCTTTGCGCTCTTAAAATGATATATCTACAATTCTATTATAGAACTTTCATCCCCTAATTTCATGCTAAGCTGGTATTCTTTACGACATGACCGATGACGATTGATCACGTTTAGATCTTGATTATAGGGTGATCCATTATTTTCTGCTACGCATTTCTTGCTATGACCTAATAAGAGATAGAAAAGTTCCCACAAGGAGTATCAGTAAACAATCATGCTGTCCAATAGATATATTCTGCCAATTTACAAATAAGCAACCAGTGTTGGGAAATAGATATGTTGCAATATTTTACCATAAACATTCTAGATATATTTTAATGAAATACCTATATAACGCTCAATCTACTGAGACAATATCGCATATCAATTTATGTAAATGTCTACTAGACACGTGCATGCGATTTGAGTGTTTTATTGACCAACTGATCAAATCCTTTTCTATCATCATTGCGAAACTATAAATACTTTATTCTCAATCGTATAAACTAGCATTTCTCAAACTGTGGGCCGCGCCCCCCTTGAGGGGTGTGATAACTCTACGAGGGGGGCGCGAGCATATTGAAAAGTTGAAAACTAAAGATTATTCGAAAAGTTATTAATTTTTACTGAAAGTAAGGAAACAAAATACTTTCTGACATAATAAAATATAAGATACACATTTACGCTGATATAAAAAATCAGTACTGTATAATGTGTTTTATAACTAATTTAACAATACTAAGTTAAGAAAAATTTTGATAACTACCAGTGATGCCATGTGCTTGTATTAACACTTATCTTGATTATTTGTACGGTTTATAATAAATTCCTTAGCTACCGATTATAAGTTATGCGCTTCGTTCCCCAATGCCACCGTTTTCCACGTAGACGTGCGTATTTTGAGGGGTTTTTTGGGAGGAGGGAGGAGGAGAAAAGGAATAAATAAGCAAAATCCTCTGAAATAAGTAAATCCTTTGCAAGCAATATCAAGGTCCTTTTATTGCATTCCAAAACCTTCGGAATAATTTAATGGATATCAGTGCACAGAAAAGATCATACTTCGGAAAGACGTATATATACGTCCAGAAAATTAATGCTTGGGTTGAGCGAGACGTTTGTATACGTCGGTGGCACATAGAGGTTAAAGTCGTATTGTAACTTTAGTGTCAAAGTATTGTATTATTGATTTCAATCCATTGCTGGAGGGGGGCGCGATGAAAATGATGATTGAATATTAGGTCGCGAGTATTGAAAGTTTGAGAAGCACTGTGGTATAACCTGTGTAAAGTGATTATAATTTCTTCTCTGTGATAATCATTGCCAAAGCATTTAATATTTATAGTAGGTAGGACTAAACATTTGCCCTCTTCGCAGGCTGCTTTATAGTTGAAAATATATGTCTGTACAGGTAATATTTAAGTAATATTAAAATCTAAAAGCGTTATGGAACTCCTTAAAAATATAACTGATGTTATTCCAACAGCAAGAGATTATTAGTTGTTTGTTTCCATAATTTAAAAAATAGGTTTATAACCATTATTATCGATGTAGTGAGCGACTCTGTCGAAATCCTAATTTTCTAACATCAAATATAAAAAATAAAAATAAAATTTGAAGAATTTTGATTTTTTTTTAAGAGAAATTTTGAAGAATTTCGATTGTTTAGATATTTTAAAGTTATTAAATTAAGAATTTATTTTGGCTTTATTATTGAAATAATCACTTGAGATATTTTGATGATTTTGAAAAAAATAATATCCCTACACATGTATTTTTAATAAAAGACAATATTCCTGCCTTAAGAAAAAGTAAAATCCCTTCTTAATTTTTAAAAATTAATTATTTAAAGGAATGTGCTTAAAAGGGTGTGAACAAAGGCGCACACAAAAAAGGGTCCTGGGGGCCGGACCCCAAAACGTCGATTTTTTTGATTGATTATATTTCTAAGTATATAATACGCAAAATTTAATTAAGTGTTTGTTATTAATGATTAATTTTATTAATTAATGCTAATTATTTATTCAATAATTAGTTTTTTACTGTGTTTTGTTCCTGAAAATCAATAAAATCAAAAAGAGCAAAATACAAGAATGCGGAACTTTCGAACCTGCCCCCTTGAAAAATTTCTGTGTGCGCTACTGGGTGTGAATAAAATCTTTTAAAAAGGATTTAATACACTGTTTGCCAAATTTCAGTATTTATTTATTTTTAATACAAACTTTAACAGGAAATAATTATTATTAGTGCTGTTTAATTGTCAATTAATTCCTTAATAATAAAATTATATTTTTAAATACCAGGTGAGTCAAAAGTTTGTTCAAACTTTGAAAATTCAGAAAATAGGAGGAAATGATGATAAAAAAGTGCAGTTTGCAATAAAGATCTCACAAAAAAGTCGTATTCTTTTTAAGGCAAAAAAAAATTTAGTTGAAAATATCACCGGTAGAGGGCATTGATATTCAGAAACACAATGTATATGATAACAGTACGCTTCATTCACTTATTCTTGCAACAACAATTTTTCAACATGACCTCCAGAACATTGTCCGACACAACTAAGGCGGCTTACAGCTGTAAGCTACATATCGGAATGAATTGCAGAAACCTCACGACAGATAGAATCTTTGAGTTTCGGCCCATGATGGCGGGGGTAAATGGTACATAAAGGATTTCAAATAGTCCACAATCAGAAATCGAACGGAGTAAAGTCGGGTGAACATGGTAGCCATACGATCTTGCAACTTTGACCAATAACTCTGTCCTCACCAAAGGTAAGCAGGTAGTCAATAGGAATTATTTTACTGGATTGGCATAGTGTGGAGGTGCGCCATTCTGCATGAAATTTATCATATATAGATAACATATCTCTTTGATTTAATTGAAGTGACAACTAAAAATATTTTTGCTGCTAGAAAAACCCGACTTCTTTGGGAACTGTTTCTTGTAAACTACATTTCTTTATCATTATTTCTTCCTCTTTATGAACTTTTAAAGTTTAAAGGAACTTTTGGCTCACCCGGTATATATAACTCAATAATAATATATTGTGAATTTTTTTATTTCTTTTGTTTTATTTTTGAAGCGATGTATTAATGCGTGAATTTTTGAAATTTATAATTTTCGAAGACATTAATTATAGCAAAGGTTTCGGAAAATAATTAAAAAAGCATAAAATATTTCTGGAATAATAAATTATAAAAAAAAAAATTTTTTTTTATAAATAATAAATTTTTTAAAAAATTAATTAACGACAAACTTTTAAAAACATTTTTAGTCTGTATATAATGTATCAGTATATTATTACGGATTAAAATTTGGTTAATATTTTTTGTTTTATAAATTTCCAAATTTTCGACAGTGATTAAATTTTTCCAAAAGTAACTTGTGAGGGGGCCCCGCTTCCTTTTCTCTAACATAACCT
>BMAV01022909.1:0-11745 GCA_019973955.1 Trichonephila inaurata madagascariensis
TAATTAAAATTTTGATAAGGACCAATTGGGATCTGTGAATAGGCTACGTTTTTTTTATTCTCACTTAATATAAGTTTGTTCGATATATATAAGTAATTTAAGTTAAACTCTTAATAAAAGTCATATTAAGAATTCTAAAATGTCTCTTCATTTCGAGAATCCCACACCTCTAACTTACGCTGAAACCCCACGATATGGTCGACAAAGAACGATCATATCACATTGGCGCCCGAACCGCTATAATTTATATGACTCTGGGTTAGGTAATGCAAGCGGGTTTGGTATTTTACCAGAAATGTGCTTTTCCGGGTCCGAGAACGTGAATGAATTTCTCGAGGCCATAGACAATCAAATAAAATTACTAGAAATACCTAGTGATTTAGCATGTGCTTATTTGAAAGGTCACCTCCGGGGAAGGGCTCAGGATTGGTATCAAATATTCGGATCAAAGTTAGTGCAGGATACCGCCACGGATTTCGCGCAGCTAAAGGCAGAGTTAGCGAAAGCTTTTCCCGCAATCAAAAATAAGAAAGAGTTAGAAGCGAGGTTTTTCGCGTCCCAGCAGGGAAGAAATCAGGAACCAACAGATTTTGTTTACGATTTGCTGAAAATACATAAGAATCTAGAACTAAGAATGTCGCAGGGGATTTGGTTGATCACATTTTTGTTAGACTCGAACCACAAGTCCAGGACTATGTGGAAGTCCAGAATCCGCAGAACACGGTACAACTTTTAGAAATCTTAGCTAAATTTGAAGAGATGTATTCTTATACAAATTAAAAAGGGGTTCGCAGAATAGTGATAATGTGGAAAGACGGAGTCAAAACGCGCATAGGATGTCTAATTTTGATGATAATCGCAGAAACTGGAGAAATTCTGAAGTTGGGCGTAGACCAAATAATGGCAGAAAGGATTCTAGAGGTACTTATGAGAATGGCCGTCAAAGTAATAGAGGGTTCGAGAGGAATAGATTTCAGAATGATGATCAGAGATTCAACGAAAAGGGATACCAAATTCGAAATGATAATTTTAATAGAGGGGACCGTAGAAATAGGGGTTCGAGTGAAAAATTCAGTCGAGGCGATAGGATGCAAAGGGGACGATTGAATGTTGTAAAAGTTAAAGAAGTTCATCCTCAAAAGGAATCGGCGAGAGATATACCAATTAAGCTTTCTCCGATATGTATATCACCCGTAGAGCTTCCCCACGTTCCTATTTTATTAAATAACACATTTTTGAAAGCGCTATGGGACACCGGAGAGGAGAAATCATTTATATCGGAAGAAATATATAAAAAAAATTTTTTATAAACAAGTAAAAAAATCGCGAGCTCAGGTGATCACAGCACAGAGAGCGAAATGTCAAAATATAGGAATTGTAGAATTGAATATTCGAATCAGGGAATTCGAAAAACCTTGGTTGTTTCATGTGTTGACGGATTTGGAATACCCATGTATTCTTGGAGTTGTTGATTGCATAAGTGGATCAAAGATTGTTTTAAACTTTGATCGAAAATCGTTGAAGATTCCCGATTCACAGATAGAGAGGGTGGTTGAAACAGTTGAAGATGTGAAAATGTTGAAATAGATCTGTCTAAGACAAAGTTGGAGGATAAGGAAAAACAGGAATAACAAAATTTGTTTAGTAGTTTTAAGGGATTGTTCTCAGACAAACCAGGCTTACTCATGTTTTATACCATGAAATTGACACGGGAGATAATCCACCAGTAGTTTCCAGGCCATACAGATATGACCGGCAAAAACAAGCGATAATTGATTTTCATATACAAAAAATGTTACGAGAAGAAACAATTGTTCCAATTCAATCCCCGTACGCGTCACCGGTTGTGTTATGTAAGAAAAATAATGGGTTACCACCGGATAATCCGGAAGCATATAGATTTGCGGTAGACTATAGGAAACTAAATTCCATCACTAAGTACCCACAATACCCCTTACAGTTAATAGATGATTTAATAACGAATATCCCCTATACGACAATAATGTCATCTCTTGATTTAAGAAGTGGGTAATTTCAAATGGCAGTAAACCTCAGTGATATTATTAAGACCGCATTCGTAGTAAAAAATGGCACTTACGCATTCCGGCGTATGCCATTCGGCTTATCAGGGGCGGTTCCCAACTTTCAAAAGGCAATTGACCTAATCCTGAAACCGGTGATAGGGAAGTTTGTGAGTGTTTATATGGACAACGTAATTATTACGTCTCCATCGTTCACTCACCATGTTGAGCATTTAAGGGAGGTTTTTCGTTATTGCAAGATGCAGGATTGACATTAAATAAGGATAAATGTAAATTTGGGTGCGATGAATTGAAGTATTTAGGATTGATTATTAGTAAGGAAGGAATCAAAACGGATGAGACAAAGGTTCGAGCCATACTAGAGAAAACCCCAGGAACTCAAAGGAGGTGCCCAAAGTTTTGGGTATTAAGTGGTACACGAAATTTATTAAAAATTAGCGACTTTTGACCCCTTTTTAAATTTTCGAAAATTAAAAAAATTCTTTGGGTCCACTGATGCGCAGGGCATTGACGCGGTAAAGGGGGATAAAAAAAGGGCCATTTTTAAAATTGCCGGTTTTTTAAAAAAGCCCTTCGAATTATTTACAGAGCCAGTTAAGGTTTGGGGCAGTTCTAAAATCAGGAAAAAAAACCGTTATTTTTGTTTCAGTCTCTGAACAAAGAGGGGAATTATAGGAACCGAAAGAGAATGTCACAATAGTATGGGCGTTGAACAAATTCCGAACATTTTTTGGGAATGCCAAAAAAGTTTTCAGACGCTGCTTTAACACGTTTAACGCATGGAAAAATTCGCGAGTAGGATGATCAGATGGGCCCCAAAAATTGGGAATTTAATATAGACGGGAACATAGACCGGAACTCAAAATGATGGGGGCATTTTTTTAAACCCTTTGAAAGTATAATGGGGAAAAAAAATTGGCAATAATCAGAGATTTGTACTGCGACATAGCCATCCTGTGATGACCATGTCTCCGGTTTTGGGAAGCAGAGGTGTGGGAAACAAAATGATAACATAGTAGTTCTTAATAAACTTTATTTAAAAAAACTTTATTACTTAATTTAATTTGACAACTATATTTAAAGTGAGAGTCAACACCCAATTTAAAAGTGTATTAAGTCAGTCACGCAATGTCCTTTTTTTCAATTAAATTTAAAATAGATTCATCTAATTACTTATATCAAATATTACCTTTTGCAATCTCCCTTCCTTTTCCTAAAGAGAGATGCTATAAATTCCTTTGTATAAGAAAATTAACTTTTTTATATTAGGCTTCTATTCCTTCTAAAACATCGGCGCTCTTTGATCTGCAAGATTTTCACACTAAGCTATCTTTAAGTTGCCCCACTAACGATCAGAATGTTCCACACTAAAAATTCTAAGCTTTCCGCACTATATCTTATCATCAAAAACTTCTATCCTTTTATAGTATATCTCATTTACATATTATCTTTTTTTATTTCTTTGGGATTGTTGGGAAAAATTTTCCCTTAATCGTGGCCGCAAAAAAACAAAAGGAGTTATGTTAGCAGAAAAGCAGAGACGTCCAACCCCCAAAAAGAAAAACGTGAAATTTAGGTTTCAATGCCCTAATAAATTCGTGTTTAAAACTCTATTTCTAAATTTTTTCCCTTTTTGAGTTTTATTTAAATTTTAATCTTAAATCCTATTTTAACTTTTTTTAATTTCCAATATTTATCTTGACTTTAATTTTCATTCAATTTTAATCTTAAATTTTAATTTTTAAAATTTAATATTTATCTTGATTTTTTAATTTTCATTACTCATCTTAGAATTAAATTTTAATATTCAATTTAATTTTAAAATTTCGTGACAAAAATTTTACCAATAACTGGGCCCAAAATTAAAAATTACTGTTTAATTTATCCCCCTTTCACTTTTAAATTAAATTTTCTTTATTTATACACTTAAATTTTTTCAAAAAACAAATACGGGGGCCAGCCCCAATTTTTTTAATCTAACACTTCATATGGGCTGGTACTTCCGCCCCTTTTTTTGTTGAAGCTATAAATTTCATACTTTTCAAGATTTTCAGGTCAGTCCCCCCTGAAATAAAAACCCTTTTTTTGAGTCTCTATTTCCATAATATTTAATCAATTTCACAATTATTATATTTTATTTATATATCACAAAAATTTTCATCTCCATCCCCACATCTGGTTTCAAAAAAACTCCCAATGACCCGCACGCCGTTATTATTATTGTTATCCTTGACTACGCCGGCTTCCGAACCAGATCCCTCTTACATAACAATACAACAACATATATATATACACAATTATAAATTAAAACATTTTTCAATAAACTATTATAACAAAAAACCCAAAAGGGGAATTTTTCGCATCTCACGAAGTCATACATCAACAAACAAATGTGTGATTACAAATGTTTTTTTTCAGAAAAAAATTTTAACAAGTCAAAAGTTCCAAAATTAAATAAACACTCATTGTAGTGTTTGACTTGGCTTATAACTTTTAAGCCCGGAGACTTCCTTCTTTTCCCAAATTTTTCCGACCATTGTTGGGAAAATCATAAAAAAGAAAAAATACAACCTGATTTTTTATGTTTTTCCCCCCCATCACGTCCAACGATGAGGTGCTATCACTCTTCTTTTTTCCCCGGGTTTTTACTAATTTCTTGTTGAAGGCTTGTAATCTCCTTGTCGTTTTCCCTTTACTTCCTATTGTTTCCTTGGCTGGTCGGGGTTCTTCTGCTCCTCCCCTGGCCTTAAGTTGTATCTTGCTTCATCTGGAATTCTGTGCATTCCTTTTGTTTTTTTTCCTGCTTCTAGAAATAGTACTGGGTGACATTTGCTTTTATTAATATTTTTGTTTCCCTTTTTTTCCACTTCTTTTTTGGGGCCCTTTCCCCGACACACCTGATCTTTTAAACCCATTATATCTAAACCTTTTTTTTTTATTTTCATTCCCAAAAAAGAACCAGGTAGTGATCTGACCAGTGATTTGTTTTATGGGGCCCTTTTTGTATTTTTATATTGATTTTATTGGTTACCAATCCCTTTTGCCTCTAACTTACGTTTCACCCAGATTTTTTTTTTCCCTATTTGGGCTATTTAATCTTTGATGTACTTTTTTCCCAATACTAGTTTCCTGACTTGATCTTTTACTATTTGGGGGTACCTGTTTAATTCGACCTCGTCACATTTCCTATGACGAAAATTCTTATTTGATCTACGTTAACTGTTAATCTTTTTCCTGATTTATATTACAATATTATTTACTTTTAACTTCTAAGACTCATAAGGTCCCTCAAATTTTTTTTTAAATTTGCACATACTTTGTTAGCTGCTGAACTTACAGGGTGTGTTTCTAAAAGACCCAACCATTTACCTTTTTTTTTTATGTCTTTTCTACGTCTATTATAATATTTTTCCCCCCCTTTTCCTTTTTTTAAATTTTTCTTACTTAGTCTAGCTTTTTTAAAAGTTTTTTTTATATTTTGAATTTTGAACTTTCCGATATCATAACTATTTTTTGAAATGGTGTAATAAATTTTCGACCAAAAAAATAATTCAGCCGGTGTTTTTCCGTTTTTTTCATTCACCGCCGTACGAATAGCGGGAAACCCTCACGTAAAATTGATCCCAAGTATCGTGTTGATCATTAACAAAATTTTTGAAAATCATTTGCACTATATCTCGATTAACTTTTTTCAGTCCGTTTTTGCTTGTGGTCGATATGAAACAGTCTTCACATGCCTTATGCCTAATTTTTCACTTAAGTGCTAAAAAAATTTCGGATATAAAGGGGGACCATTATCACTTTTAATTTTACTGGGCTCCATAACGCGATATAAAGTTACCCAAAAAAATACCCGCTATTATACGAGATGAGGCCTTTTTTAAAAGGTATAATTTCCCGCCCATTTGCTGAAATGATCGGTTATTTAAAAAAATAGCGGTTTTCGTCTTATTCTCGATATAGGATATGGGCCCCCAATAAATCTAACGTCACTATCTCATTCGGATAATTCGATATAAAATTTATTTAATCCCACCAGCTGGGTAACCCCGTTTTTTATAGTTATTAACTTGGCAAAATATGGCATGTAGAGACATATTGATCAATAAATTTTCTCATGTACGGGGGAAAAAACAAACGTCCCCAATTTTTTTAAAACGTTTTAAATCTGCCTAAGTGTCCAGCCATTTTTGTCATGAAATTCTTCATTATTTCATTCCTTAAAGATTTTGGGAAAGTATAACCCCTTTTTACCTAATGACGTTTTCGGGGTTTCGATAAAATAATAATCCCCTTTAATTAAACCGGGAAAACGTGGGACCAATTTCACATATCGTTGCATTAACCGAGTTATCTTCCGGGTTTTTTAAATATCTATAGATTTTTGACCCCAATTCCCGGGTCATTTTTCTGTTCAGTTATTAAATTTTTTCCCCCAAA
Source organism: Trichonephila inaurata madagascariensis (assembly GCA_019973955.1). Classification (NCBI taxonomy): domain Eukaryota; kingdom Metazoa; phylum Arthropoda; class Arachnida; order Araneae; family Nephilidae; genus Trichonephila; species Trichonephila inaurata. The sequence goes on from BMAV01022909.1 coordinate 6,483, forward strand.
ATAAGTCCCAAAACCTTTTATTATGGGGTTAAATTAATTTTATCACCAATTTATTTTTTCCCATGCTTTTCGGTAAAACTGTTTGCCACCATGTTTTTAAATTCATTTCTGACCCATTAACGGGAATTTCCCTTTATTTACCTTATTTCCTTCAACTAGTGAATTTTTTAATTTTCAACGATTTCTTTATCAAAAAACTAATACGATTCTTGACGCTTTTTATGAAATCGATACCCAGAATACATGGGTATTCTAAATCTTTTCAACACATGAAATTTTTTTCCAACCCTTTTGAATTGTTTTGATCCGGAAAAATTCAATTCTTTCAATCCCCCCCTTTTGGGATTTCGCACCCTGTGCTGTTATTACCTGGGGTCGCGGGTTTTTTTTTTTGCTTATAGAAAAAAAATTTTCTATATACTTCTTCCGATATAAATGATTTATCTGCTCCGGTGTCCCATAGCGCTTTCTAAAAATGTGTTATTTAATAAAATAGGAACGTGGGGAAGTTCTACGGGTGATATACATATTGGAGAAAGTCTAATTGTCTCTCTTGTCGACACCCCTTGAGGTTGATCATTAACCTTTACAATATTTAATCGTCCCTTTGCGTCCTATCGCCTCGATTGAAATTTTCACTCGAACCCCTATTTCTACGGTCCCCTCTATTAAAATTATCATTTCGCTCATTTCGAAATGAGTAACCCTTGTTGCTGAATCTTTGATCATTATTCTGAAACCTATTCCTCTCGAACCCTCTATTATTTTGACGGCTATTCTCGTAAAACTCATTTCTACTGTTATTTGGTCTACGTCTTACTTCAGAATTCCTCCAGTTTCTACCATTAGCTTCAAATTCTAGGCATCCTATGCGCATTTTGACCTCTCTTTCTATATTATCGTTCTGATAACCCCTTTGTAATTTGCAAGAATATTCTCTTCGAATTTAGCCAAGACTTCTAAAAGTTGTATCGTGTTTTGTGGATTGCGCACTCCACATAGTCTTGTATCTGTGGTTCGAGTCGAACTAAAATATGATCCACTAAGTCTGCTTTGGGACATTCTAATTCTAAACTTTCTATTTTTAGTATCTATACACGAAATCAGTAGGATCCTGATTTCTTCCCTGCTGGGATGCGTAGAATTGCGCCTGTAGTTCTTTCTTATTTTTGACCGCGGGAAAAGCCTTCGCTAATTCAGTTTGAGCTGCGCAAAATCCGTGGCTGTATTTTGCACTCAACAACGAACCAAATATCGAATACCAATCTTGAGCCCTTCCCTGAGATGACTTTTTAAGTAAGCACATGACAGATTACTTGGGATTTCAAGTAACTGTATGTTATTATCAATACACTCGATAAACTCTGCAATGTTCTCTGACCCTGAAAAGTACATTTCAGGTAGAACAGTATTTCCACCTACATTACCTAACCCAGAATTATATACGTTCAGTGCTATTGCGACATAGCCATCCTGTGATGACCATGTCGTGCCGGTTCCGTAAGCTAGAGGTGTGTGGGATTATCAAAATGATGAGACATAGTAGTTCTTAATACAACTTTTATTAAGAATAACTTATATTACTTAATTCTAATTTGACAACTATATTTAAAGTGAGAGTCAACACCCAATTAAACCGTGTATTAAGTCAGATCACGCAACTAGATCCTTTATCTCAATTATAATTACTAATACGATTCATCTAATTACTTATATCAAATATTACCTTTTGCAGATCTCCTTCCTTTACCTAAAGAGAGATAGCTATAAATTCACTTTGTATAAGAAGATTCCAACTTCTTTATATTAGGCTTCTATTCCTTCTAAAGCTATCGGACTGCTAACTCTTGATCTGCAAGATTACACACTAAGCTATCTTTAAGCTTGCCGCACTAACGATCAGAATGATTCCACACTAAACTATCTCTAAGCTTGCCGCGCTATATCTTATCATCAAAGCTTCTATCCTTTTATAGTATATCTCATTTACATATTATCTTTGTTTATCTTCTTGGTATTGGGTTGGAAAAGTTTTGCCATTAATCGTGGCCGTCAAAGAACATAGGAGTTATGTTAGCAGAAAGACGCGAGAGACGTCACAGTACTTACGTCGCGAGAACAGTTAATAACAGAGCAAAAGAATAACCCAGAATTAGAACATATCTATAAATATTTAGAAAACCAGGAAGATAACTCTGTTAATGCGACGATATGTGAGAATTGGTCCCGCGACTTCCGTCTAATTGAAGGCTTGTTTTTTTATGCGAAACACGCAACGTCGTGAGGTGAAATGCGTGTATACATTCCAAAGTCTTTAAGAAATGACATCTTACGCGAGTTCCACGACAAGCCAATCGCAGGGCATTTTGGCAGATTTAAAACTTATCATAAAATTCGGGACGTTTGTTATTTCCCGTATATGGGAAAATTTATTGATCAATATGTCTCTACATGCCATATGTGCCAAGTTAGTAATTATAAAAACGCGTTACCAGCTGGTCGATTAAATCCGATTGTATCAAATTATCCAAATGAGATAGTTACGTTAGATTTGTTAGGTCCGTATCCTACATCGAGAGTGAGACGTAATCAATATGTTTTAGTAATTACCAATCATTTCAGCAAATGGGCTGAAACTATACCTCTTAAAAAGGCCTCGGCTCGTATAATAGCGGATACTTTTTTTGATAATTTTATATCGCTATTTGGGGCTCCAATAAAATTAATAAGTGATAACGGTCGCCAATTTATATCCGAAATTTTTGAACACTTAAGTGAAAGATTAGGCATAAGGCATGAGAAGACTGTTGCATATAGGCCGCAGGCAAATAGAACAGAACGAGTAAATCGCGATCTAGTGCAAATGATTGCAAATTATGAAAATGATCAACACGATACTTGGGACCAATTCTTACGTGAGTTTGCTTACGCTATTCGTACGGCAGTGAATGAAACGATGGGAAAAACCCCTGCGGAATTATTTTTGAGTCGGAAGTTGATTACCCCATTTCAAAAATTAGTAATGGTTTCGGACGGAACTGAATTAACAGTAAGAAATATTGAGAAATTGTTTGATGAAGCTAAACGAAAACTAAGCATGAAAGATGGGAAAAATATTATAATAGACGCAGGCGGATGTACAGATTAATGTAGATGACTGGGTCTTATTAGAGACACACCCTTTAAGTTCAGCAGCTAATAAGATATGCGCGAAATTCAAACAAAAATTTGAAGGTCCGTATAGAGTGTTAGAAGTAAGAAATAATAATAATATTATAATATAGAGGTCAGGAAAAAGGTTAACCGTCAATGTTGATCAAGTAAGAATATATCGTCATAGGAAATGTGACGAGGTTGAGTTAGGAACAGGTCGCTCGGATAGTATTAGTTCACGTCAGGAAACGAGTAGTTTGGAAAACGTACATCGAAGATCAAATGAGTCGCAATATGGGAAGAAGAAAGGGTCTGAGGTAAAGCGTGAGTTAGAGGAAAAAGGGATAAATCTCAAGTCAAATCAATGTGAGAAACACACGGATAGGGCCGATAAGCGCGGATCACTTATCAGATCACTACCTAGCTCTTTTTCCAGTAATAAGATAAGAATTAAATGAAAGCGTCCAGATAGAGGAGATAAATGGTCGTATGGATCTGGGTCAAGTGGACCACAGAGAAAGTGGCAGAAATGTAGACCCAATAACATAAATAAAAGACCATTGTCATCGGATAATATTTATATGTTGGAAGAAGAACCGGATGGAAGCAGCTGGAGTTCAAGATAGAAAGGAATACAACCTGCGACCACGCCAGAAAAAGGATCAGGAGTCCCGACCGGCCAATGGAGTAAGGTCAAGCCGAGCTAGGAAAGACCGAAGAGAAAACTACAGACCCTACATCAGGCAACATACGGGATCAAAGAGCACCCGAGGAATGAGAAGAGGAGCGAACAATGATAGCACCTTGTCAATGGAAGTACTAGTGGGAGACAAGCCATAAAAATCAGGTTGTATTGTTTCATTTTTATGTTCTTTCGAACAAGGGGTCGGAAGAATTATTGCAAAGAAGGAAGTCTCAGGCGGTGTTTAAAAGTTATAATCCAAGCAAAAGTTGACACTACAATGAGTGTATGTTTTTTTTTTGAATTTTTGACTTGTAAAATTTTTTTTCTCTCTAGTGTTGGAGAAAACAACTGTAATTATGTATTTGTTTACTTCGATGTATGACTTCGTGAGATGCGACAATTCCTTTGGTTATTTGTTTTAATGGTTTATTGAAAAATGTTTGTAATTGTATAATATGTTGTTGTATTGTTCCGTATTGAGATGCATCTGGTTCAGGGAAACGTGGCGTAGTCAGGGCACTAACAATAATATTAACCTCGCTGCGCGGCTCATTGGGAATTTTGTGGAACCAGATGCGGGGATGGAAATGAAAGTTTATTGTGATTTACAAATAATATATAATGCATAAAAATTGTGAAACTTATTGGTATTATGTGAATATATCTTTTGCCATGTAACTTAAAGAGTTTTCATTTCAGGGTGACAGACCCTGAATTCCAACTTATCCTCAACTTGGAGAAGAAAACCCAGTCTCCAAGCCCATTTGTATCTGAAATGGATGGAAATGAAAGATAAAATTGTATAGTAGTTCAAGTAGATATTTAAGTAGTGTTTAAATAGAGTTAAGCTAGTTAAGGGGTATATGGACCTCGTTTTTTTTTCCATCCAAGTCAAGGATGGTTTTTTCCCAGGTCCCTCGCTCTGATGAGGTATACCCACATATGTAAAAGTGAGAATATACCATGATTAAAATGCAAAACTGTTAATATTGGTCTAGTTAATTGAGTAAAATTTATTGTGTCTGTCAAGAGTTCAAATTAAGGAGGAATATTAAATTTAATTTTTAAGATGAATAATGAAAATTAAAGTTTAAGTTAAATATTGGAAATTAAGAGTTAAAATGAGGATTCAAAGTTAAAATTTAAATAAAACTTAGAAAGTGAGGAGATTCAGAAATAAAAATTTAGGCACGTAATTTCTTAAGAGTCATGTGGACCCTTGAATAAATCAGGTTTTGCTTCTTGGAGGGGATTGTGACGGCTCACGCGTCCTTTCTCTAACATAACCTCTGTGTTCTTTGACGGCCACGATTAATGGCAAATCTTTTCCAACCCAAATCCAAGAAGTGAAACGAAGCATAGATGCAAAGGTGGCCTTAAAGGGACAGGGTTTTGGGTGCTGATGGAATTTAAAAAAGTTCGCAG
>BMAV01022910.1:0-41294 GCA_019973955.1 Trichonephila inaurata madagascariensis
ATAAAAGGAAAAAGTTAAATTTTAGTTTTTGGTGGTACGGGTTAGAGATGATTTCTAATGAAAATATGGTAAAAAAACTGTTATTTAAGTTTTTAAACATATTTTTAAAAATACAGTTATTAGATATGACACACGGCTGGGAGTATTTAAGTAATTTAAATAAAAAAAACACTATTAATCCTATCAAAAAAAATCTAACGTTGCAACACATAATCAAAGGCATAAAGCAAAAAAAAATTTAAAAAATTATAAAAATTTGTTCGTTACAGTTTGTGTTGAAGCATAAAAAAAATTATATATTTTATTACTTAATAAACATCTCCAAAATAATACAGCTTTTATTAAATCGTCAATTCAGGATAAATGAATCAATAATCTCAATTTAGCATTTTATTTAAAAAAAATGGTTTCAAATGGGCTCCATTTTGGCAGGGGAGCCATTTGCAGACATGTCAACTCCCCAAGAGTGGAACCATTTCATTGGTCGCATCATCTAGTGGCGGCTTCCGCTACCAATTGTGCCGTTTGAATTTTATTCAATTCAAACTCTCATCAGATATGTTGGTTTTTTGGGAGAGCCAAATTGATACTGAAACCCTTTTTGCGTTCACTTATATATAAAAACTGCTGTTTGTAAAAATGCAACCATAAAGGAATCCGTGAAAGAAATTTTAAATGCAAAACGATTTTAATACAAATAAATGATGAATCTTCAAAGAAAAAACAACATTAAGTGTCCGAAATCGTTTTTGGTGTACCCCCCAAACTGCAATAACTCTTTGGGGTGGCGGGAGTAAAACGTTTTTGTCAAAGAACGGAGTAAAACAGTCTGCTTTAAAAGGAACTATTGCTTTGATGCGCAGAAAAAAGTTGTCTTTGAAGCTGCAGGACGTGAACCCGAGCGAGACGACGACCTACCAAATCCCACGTCCATTAGGCGACATATCCGGCGAATAAGCGGCCCTGGAAGAAATTGCATGTGTTAGGCTGGACGAAAATCTCGAACGTCTTTGGAACGGGGGGTGAATATCCTGCTGAAAGATGGCTCCCGGTAGCCGAAGGAAGGGAACGACTTCGGGGGAACTCACGGACGTACCTGCTTTGGGTTACTCCCTTGGGGGTTCGTCGTCCTTGATACGAAATCGCACCCCAAAACCAAAATCAGGTGTTAGGGCCCCTATGTCGTTCGATAACACCTCTGGGAAAGGGAGCGTTCACCGGCAGGGCCAAACCGAATGCGGCCATCATGGTTCCATAAATTGAAGCGTGATTCATTTGAAGGCCCCGGCCCTAATCAGCTTGCCAGGGTCGTGCTCTGAGCCGTCGATGGTTTCCGGGGGGGGATCCGTATAAAGGCACTCTAAGCAATACGGGGAGCGTCGACGAATTGACGAAGTCGCTTGACGAACGACATTGTATATTCGTAGCGTAGACCAATGTGCTACCAACGCCCGGGGGAAGCTTTTGGGCATTCACCACCATGCGGAGCAGGTGTTGATCGTCGCGCGCTTACACCCTTCCCTCGTCCACGCCAGTTTTTCGAGTTGTTTGGACCGTCGGTCCACTGCTTCCCAAAATCGCCTCACTGTGGAACTGTTCCGCTGCTTGATTATTGATTAAACGTCGAACTGTTCAGTACACAAAGGGGTTTTGGCGACGGACCACGTAATTTTTAACCATGGTCGGGGCGTGGACGACACCATCCCCCCCCTCCCCTAACTACCACCCACCCCGGGGGGGATGTTTCAGCTCTCGACAGATTTAACGTGCATCACTGCTCTACACGGCGGATTTTTTAATGGTACTGGGCTCGAATTTTGGTGACAAGGAAAAGGCCACGATCCGATACCTATACCACTCGGCTACCGCGGCCACACTGTTCCGCTGCCAGAGCTCCCCATTGCGCGGTAGGAAAATTCCCCCGGGAAAGGGCCCATAATCTTCCCCGTTCAAAAAATCGAGGTTGTTAAATTTTTTTTAATTTCGTGTTTGGGGGCATACTTAGGTCTCCAAACGTTTTGCCACTAACAAAAAAATCATTAAAATATTTTTTAACGCCCTGCTACAGCCCTCTATTTATACTCTTTCAGCAGTGTATATATAAAATTAGGAACTCGCATTAATAATTTTAGATATCTACATATATTCTCAACTTCTAAGTTTAACCAAAGTCCTATTAAGTTCCGCCCTGTAGCTGATGCACCAACAAATCAGGAAACTTATTCTGGATATCACATAATCTTCTAAAAAATATATAAACTTAATACAGTAGCGAAATAATTAAAAATAGTAGTGAAATTATTGATCATATTAAAGATAAAAAAAAAATTCTGTTTAGTGTTTAAAGTTTTGAAAATCTTTTTAATTCAATTGATATTATAAAGACACGATTATAGAGCTACTATAAATCTCATAAAAATCATTTTAATAAACTATTTAGTACCTGAAAGAGTAATGGACATGTTATGAAATGCTCAGCTCTCCGGCACACATTGGCTACAATAAAACAGTAGAAACTTGCAGAATGTGGGATAGACAATTTTTAAAAGGGTTTGGGGGCACTTTTTAATTTATTTATGTTCACTTAATTGATGAAAAACTATCTCATATATGCAAAAGATGCGAAAGAGAGCTATAACTTTAAAACCATCTCGTATCAAATTGAATGCTTTAACTTCTGTTGGGAAAAAAAGTTATTGTTTCCCAAATTTAAAAATGTTTTCATACATCAATATCTTCAAAATATTTTTTGAAATTTAAATATTGAATTTAAAAAAATTAGGTTCAAAGCGTAGGGGTTTAAATTTTTCCGAACCTTATAACCGGTGATCATAAAATAAATTAAAGGGGACCCCCCCCGTATTGTCCTCATTATCCAATAATGGCTGAGAATTACGAAATTCATTAGTAATATTAGGTTGTCAAGTAAGAAATGGAGCTAAGTTCATGTTATTTGTTTCAATTGCACATAACCTCATTTAGACGCCATATTTTGGCATAATTTGTTTTTTTGTGTGAAAAGGACATCTTTTCCCCTTTTTTTCGCATACAGTTTGAAAAAAAAATTAACAAAATCTTAAAAACTTAGTTTTATTTTAAAAAAAAACGAATTAATTATGTAAAAAATTTTTTCCCATTTATCTGCCCTTAACGATTGTACTATTTTAATACAACGTTAATGCAAAATAGCAAATCCTTCAATCAATGCAAATAGTTCAGTATTGTAAGAATTAAATAATTGTATCAAGTGGCGCACACAACGGGGGTCCTAGGGGCCGAACCCCCCTAACCCCTTTTTTTTTCCCCATTTTATAATACTATGTATATATTCAAATTTAATCACGTATTTCTTATTAATAATTAATTTTTTAAATTAAACAATTTTTTAAATTAAAATTTTTGTATTTTTTTCCGAAAAACGCAAAAACTAAAAAATTTTTTGACGCATTTGGGGTATGATACCAAAATGGTGGACTTTCGACCCTGGACCCCTCCCCCGAAAATTTTTTGTGCGCTACTATTTATCGAAATGCTTGGGTTCAATGACAAATGATTGAAACCGCAGTATTTACACTCTTTTGAGCAATATTTTTCTTTTTCATGTTTTAAAAAAAAAAAACAAAATTTGTATCAAAATTGTTTTTTTTTCTTGTTCTTTAGTTTCATCAAATTTAAGGTAGGAAATTAAATAATTTTTTTTTTTACTTCCAATGACACTCATTTTAAGAATAAATCTAGCATCAGAGAGAGAAGCCTTATTTTTAAATTTTATATTTCTATACCTACAACACTTTTTAATTATTGACATCATCAAAATTGTTGATAATGTATTATTTCACTGAAATGTATTTGTAGTGGAGATGCTTCTCATTTAATCGGTGGAAAAAACCTTTTCGATTATCCTAGAACAATTACCAAATTTGGCCTATAACGCGAACTTTTTAAAACAAAAATTGATCAAAATTTCGTGGCGCGAAAGCCGGATATAAAAATGAGAGCTTTCAAAATAAAAATAAATAAATAAATAAATAAATAAATGGTGCGTGGAACGCCCCGCGATAGAAGTGAAACTACTTTGGCGACGTTGGAACATTGATTATTCACCCTAATATTCCAAATCAATTGAACGATTATCAACGAATCGCTTTTGAAAATCTTTTTGAGATTTTTGGGAAATAGTTTTGTAACAAGATGAATTTATTATTGATTTCATCAGTTCCAAAACCATGAAAATAGGTCTTGTGTTAATGGCACAGGGTGGTTCACAAAGTCCGTATTAATCTGTGCTGTCATTAGAAGAATCTTAATAGCATTCCCATCCCTTGAACTGAGCATTAAGAGAGTATGTTGCCGTGTTGTTTTTTTCGTGCTCGATATTCTCTCATATACTCTGGTGGAGTTTTGGCAGTAGCACTTAAAGAATTTGCAATATTTTTTTTTTTTTTGTGTGTGTGTGTGTCACTTTTTTGACTGGACTTGCTGCTCGTTTTTCTTTTTCCTTTCTTTCACGAAACTCTTTTCCTCTTTGTGCATTTGATTTAGGCATTCTGAATAGAACTAATATAATAATTCAACGCGCAAATAAAAGTCAAAAAAGCAAATTAGCCGCCGAAAACATCGCCATGTAGCAAACAATCTAAGAAAATATTTTAAAAAGCACGCTTTTGCTGCGAGAGGTATTTTGTCTACACCGTAATGTCACTGCATCTCATACAACCGTTGATAGATGTTCCCAGGTCTGGGGAAGAAAAGGACCCCCTAATAGGAAGGTGGAGAAGCTGACCAATCGGAGAAGTGAGCAATCATCCAACTTTTTCACAGATGTGACGCAAGTCACGTGGTCCCCACTCTACCTTTTCCTCCCAACTCGCTATCTTGTCATCATGGGAACGATTCAGGGGGATGGGGAGACTACTTCCGTTCGCTTTTTCACTATTACGCAAAACTGGGCAAATTTCTCATTCACTCTCGAGCGCAAAAAAGTTTCACTTAAAAAAAATGAGTATAGAAAAAAATTATACTTCTACATATATCGAGAAATACTGCTTCTTTGAAAGAAGTAACATTTCTTATGAACTTGAAGGGTAATAGTTCTATAGAAGAACACTATTTTTTACTAAAGCTTGGAATAATACCTCAAATAAAGGACTTCAAAGTATAAGAGCATTGTATATGTATATTTTAGGGTTTTTTTGTAAAGAAGGGGTTGCGCGTTATGCGGCGAATATACCTAAAAACTAAAAAATGCAGCTTGAAAATATAGGTGCGCGTTATACGGCGGTGCGCCTTATACGCCACATTTTACGGTACGCTCTTCCGACAGCCCCGAGTTTACATCTAAAAAGTACTCTCTTTCAACGGCCACGAGGGGGACAAACGAAATTTGAAACTGAGACGAGGGGAAAAAAAAAAAAGAAAAAGATGACGGGAGAAAAATGTGGGTGAGGCCTTGGAAGGCAATTTCAAGATTTCTAATACATAAATAGTGTAAATCAGTGATTTCCAAAAGGTCTATATCGACCCCCAGGAGTCTACAACGATCTGTAAGGGATCCACGTAAGCGAAAAGATAACGGGTGTCCAAGTAAACGAAGGTCTATATGTGTGATAGTGGCTTTCATTAAACCATATCCGACTTAATTTTTTAAAGAAAATTTAATCAAGTGGAAACCAGATTTTACCTAATTAACAATTTATTTACTAAATTTAATGAGGTTAATTTGTAATTATAAGGCGACAGCATAAATTTTATTAAAACAAGGATCATTTCAGCGTTTCTTTCCAAAATTAAGCTAAAGCAGTATAATATTGGAGGTCGCAAATTTTCTCCATTTATCCCAATCTGTCAGAATGCTTTAATCTACGTTCAGCATTTAAATGCTTTTTATTCAGATTCTGAAACTAGGTTTGAGAATACTTAGACTATAATAATACCACAGTAAACAATACATTCATAAGGTCACATTGAAAAAAAATTAATTTTACAATAGGATCTGATCGGAACAGGCACTAAGATCTGAAAGTAAAGCTTAGAAACGGATACAAGCAATTTTGGCTTTAAAAAGATACACCAGTTATCCCGAATTATGGAATATCGTGAGAAAGTTTTTAATAGTTTTTCCTGAGGAGAAGTTTCAGCGTGGTTGCCAATCTCCAAAACAAAAAAAAGAAAGACAGGGAAAAAAGTGGTCACATGCATACTACTAACAGAGGATATTGAGGGTTAAACCTAACAAGATTGATACCATATGTTGAAAATTTGTTATTGAAGCATTAGATTCATTCCTCCCATTAAAAGCATTTGTTTGTTGTTCAGTTATTTTATATACTTACTAAGTTTTAATCTAATTAATTAACACATACTTTTTGAGTTTTAAACACTATACTTCACTACAGTTAGAAATTTAATTCTTTTTAAGTAAGTAGCTCTACATATACCAGCTGTCAAAAAGACATTTAAGTTGATAAATTTTCAAAAATTCAATATTGGATAAGCAGGGTCTACCCCAAACTGAAAAACATGGCAAGGGGTATATGAGATAAAAATGTTTGGGAACCTCTGGCGTAAGTAGTATTTCATGCATTATTGTATGGTTGATTAAAGAACCCAAAAAAAATGTATCTAACTTGAATTATTTCAATAAATGTGCAAGATAATACAGTATCACAAACAAGCAGCAATTAGTTTTACTCACTTCTTTCAATTCCTCATGATAGTACATTAGAGATGAAGTCACATTAACGTCTTCTTCAGGATGAACTTTACAGGTATTCAATTCATCCGGTTTATCCATTGAGCATTTATTACCAGTTGTTGGATGCCTGAAAATCAGGTACATAAATAATGCTGTATGAAAAACAGAAATACAAAAAATAATAAACGAATAAAATCATCAACAGGTAATTCAGAAGCTGTTGTTTTTATGGCAAGTTGCAGGTAAATCTTTCAATATGTTATTCTCTTTTCTTTCATCACTTTTCTCATATAGTACAAACATAACTTAATAAGTCTTTGATAAGAATGTCTGTGTGCTTTCTTTTTGAGCGGGTTTTTTTTTTTGCAGTATATTATATATATATATATATATATATATATATATATATTTTATATATATTATATAAAAATTGATTCATAAAGACATACACTTTCAGATGCTAAAAAACAGTAAAAACCCCAAAAAACAACATCACCCCCAGGGGGCCGAAAGGTAAATGCCTTTTGGGGTTTTCGCCCTGACGGAAGTATCGGGGTGTCATGTGCCCTAGTCAAATCAAAATGGGGGTTTTCAGGGGAAAGGTTTTTTGAAATTCTCGAATTTAGCAAAATGTCACAAGAATCATCTTTTTCAATATGTTAGCTTTTTTGTTGATGCTACAGTTGCAGGACGACATTGATAACTTCATTCTCCAATTGACCACCACACTGGTCAGCTAACGTGCGAAATTACCTCGATGAACATCTATCTCCCTCACCGATGGATTGAACGAGTCATGGACCCCAAAAACCACTATCCTATGGCAAACCAAAAAGATTTTGATTTAAACCTTTGGGTTTCCCTTCCTTTTGGGGGTACGTAAAGAACAGGGCATTCATTCCTTCTCTTCCTGTTGTTTGGAGGGGGTTCACAACCGCTATCGGGGGAAACTTGATTCAGATCCCTTAACACGTGTTTGGGCTGAAATGGATTACCGGCTCAATGTGTGACTTGCGAGAAAGGGTTAACGCATAGAACATCTGTGACTGTTTCTAACAAAACTTTATATAACCCCATACAATTTAGTTACAACAGCTGCTTAAACTTTCAATATTTGTGACCCAATATTCAATCATGTTCTTCATCGCACCCTCCCTCCATACAATAGTAATGTAATGAATTCAATAACACTATGCTTTGAAGCTAAAGCTACAATACGGCTTTAAACTCTCTCTCAAGGGCCACCGGCGTTCAGTCAAAGCGTTAATTGCCCTGGACGTTATATATACGTCTTTCCGAAGTACGATCTTCTTTGTGCACTGCTATCTATTAAATTATTTCCGAAAGGGTTTTTGGGGAAAGCAATAAAAAAAACTTTAAGTGGGGGTTTTAAACATTTTCTTATTTCAAAAGAAGGGTTTTTTCTTTTTTTATCCCCCCTCCGAAAATATACTTTCCCAAACCCCGGACAACGGCGGCATTGGGGAGCAAATCGCGTAACTTTTAATCGGCAGTTAAGATATTAATTATAAACAGAACAAATTATCAATTTTTGAAAATTTTTTATTTATGACAAGCCTATGGAGTCACAGGTAATTATTAAACTTGTTCTTAACTTAGTACTGTTAAAATTATTGATAAAATATGTTGTGCAGTATGATACATTTATAAGTGTATTATATAGTGAAAATATTTATTTTATATTTTATTACGTCAGAATGTATCTTGTTTGCTTACTTACATTAAATTAATAATTTTTTAAATAATCTTTTAATTTCAAATTTTCAATATGCTCGCGCCCCTTTTGTAGTTATCACGCCTCTCTAGGGGGACAAGCCCCAAAGTTTGAGAAACGCTGTGTTACAAGTAACGTATAATATCTTGCATTGCCCTTGATTTTTGGGCATTAAAATTGTATATTTTTTAAACAATCACCTGTAAAGTTTTTGGCCCTTATATTTTATAAAAAAATCAACGTAAAATATTAAAACCATGACGCGTATCATAAAATGCGTTAGAATTTTTTTAAAAAATAGAACACATTTGAATAAAAAAAATATTATGGCTGTCTTGGTTAGAAAATATTTCAACTTACTTAGTGCTTTTTATTTGTTCTTGTATCATGTATCATAGACTGCTTATTGCATTTTTAAAAAATATGAATCCTCATTCAACCGGGTTGTAAATAAAAATTTCGATATAAATACCAATTAAATGCCATTTTTTCTGAAGTTATTTTCATTAAAACTAAAATGTTCTTTTTTAACCTTTTGCAATAAATTTTTCTATTTCTATGTGTGTGTTCATCACATCTACATTTCAGTTACTACCAAAATGCAAAGTTGTCTTTATATTAAATATTACCAATTAAGTTTCTGCAAAATTTAAACCTTTTTTTTCACTAGGTAGTTTTCTTTTCGTATATAAGTGAAAAACCTGAAAACAAAATATGAAATTTTCTCATACAATCACCATACTAACATATTAAAAATACCAAAATCTTTACGGTTTTAAAAACGAATGAAAAATTCTATGAAACTTATAAATTAAAACGAATGATATTTTGAGTTCAGTACATACAGTGAAATACCTTTAACGTGAAAACGCTTAAAAGAAATATCGCTTAACACGAAATAATACAACGGGGGGGAGGGGTCCCGACAAACTACTATATGTATTTTAATCATTTTTTTCCCCTCTTAGCTCGAAATGAAAATAACTTAACATGAAAAGATTACTTCAGTCCCCCTCAGTTTCGTGTTAAACGATTTTAAATGTACATACAAGCAGTTGAAAATTATTTGAAAAACTATCGGTACTAATTATCGTCCCCGTGTGAAACTGTTTACAAGCTCGACTAAAAGTATTTATAAAATTTCAGTACTTTTTTTTTTATCTCACTAACGAAAGAGATTTCAAAAATATACGTTCATATTATGCAAAAAATTCTGAAGTAACTTAGAAACTTACTTAAAATAAAAACTGACTTCTGGACTTGTACATTCAGTAATTCTGATCTCTGAACTTCCAGGCACTTGGTAATACTCGGGATACATCTCATCGCCTTTGAAACCATTTTCATCAAAAACTCCATACCTATATTTTAACCACTCTCTACCTAATAATTTACCTACAAAATAAAAAAAAGAATTTAATGATAATATTAACCTAAAAGAAAAACCTACAGTTTTATTATTACAGAAATTTTAATTAACCATTGAATTGAATAGCAACGAATGAAAGTTTGTTTATGTAGTACTATAAAGCAACACGAGGGCTTTGAGAGATGGACATCGTAATTTTGAATCTTGGCCAAGTGACGAGGACGTCACCCCTGTGAGCGGGTATATATCCTCTCCAAATTTCCACATCACGTCATTGAGAGGACATTGAGCCAAGACAAGTTTAATGTGCATCAGCCCCCTCGACACGGTGACTCTTCAGTGGCACTAGGGCTCGAACCATGACACGCTAGCCAAAAGCTCGCAGCCATGACCACTAGGCTACAGTGACCGCAATTAGCTAAGTAACAGAAGATACGGTTAGTGATGAGGAATAAAGAATAAATACATGTGGACAAACTTAAACAACAAAGTCAATTTTCAGCAAACAACCATGATATTGTAGGAAATGCCTTTTGCTATTAGTACAATGAATAATCAATGTAGAAAAGGAGATATACAGAAATACCCCGAACTTACGCGATAGATGGGACCGAATGATAACCGCGTAAGTTGAATTCGCGTAAGTCGGGGTATAATTTCGCACATAAATAGATGTAAAATTATTTTTAGTTGGGGCCGGAGATGAAAGAAAATAACAATTTAGAAAAAAAAAATATTTAATAAGATCTTAGATAACACATACAAAATCGTAAGCTGAAGTTATTTTGATGTGTAGAAGGTTTCATAAAATCTAACAAATAGTCTGCCGGCTCAAAGTTTCTTTTTCCCCACAAAATTTTCTTTTAGCATGCTAATAATTATTTTTATTCCTTGTTTTGTTGAAAGAATACGCTTTTAATTGAAGTATGTATTTCCTAAAAAGTTTGTAAACCTTTTTCAGTTAAATTGGGGCCTTCTGTGTCAAATTTCCAACCATCATTCAATATTCTAATTGAACTGGGTCTAAAGGCTCAAGTTCTTCAATGTGTCTTGCTCTCGCCCATGGAATTCTATGAGCTCGCCGATTGTCAGCTTCCGATTGTGGGAATCGAGCAGTTCTTAACGTTATCACTATATACTTCTAAATTTATTTGCCTGGCAAGATCAATAACTTCTTCAATCCCATTACCAATTTCATCAGGCTCTGGCACTGATTCAGCCTGAGTTTCAGTGATGTAAAAAAAAAAAGACGAACCGACGAGATTTGAAATTCGCGTAAGTCGAGGTATTACTGTATATGCAAATATCAACAGCATGACATCCGAAATGAAATGAAGATACGCAAAAAACATGGAATCAGAGTGTACATTTAAATGCAATTTAAAATAGGGACATTTGCTCCTAAAGAAAGCGAGATCGTACGCGCGTCATACCAACATGAAACTTTAAGAACGCTTTTACACGTGGTCGGAGTGATCAGCAATGGGGTGTGGTTAAGTAAGTATTGTCTATTTTGGAAATGAAAAAAAAACTTTGTATTACGAGCTTGAAAGGTCTTTTAGAGAACAGGTGTAGCTGACAGAAAGTTTATTGATCCAAATATTTTAAATAGATAGATAAAAGAATTTAATTTTGTTCCACAATTGTTTCATGTTCAGAAGTAAAATCCCAGTAATGGAAACATTTCAAAAGTTCCTTTTTCTAAATTATTCCCTACATCACGATTTTCTTTCGAAATGCGGTTACTTTCCCTGCCACTGTTAAAATCTCACCTATTTTTTGAAGTAACAAGTTGAGCCACGTTATTTTTTTAAAAATATCAGTTAAATATTACGCTATGAACAGCCTCTTATTGAATTAAGCAGAAAAATGTTCTCCAAAATCTGCCCCTTTTGATTTTTATAAACAGTACTTAAAATATATATATATAAAATATAAGTTAATATTTAATAAGCCTTTTTAAATAAAATTATTTAACTGTAAAAATAACTAAAAGAATCAGGGAAAAAAAGCTAGTTGATAGTACGATTTAAACCTCAAGCACCGCGCGTTACGCAGGTACACTACCGACTAAGCCACTGCGCTACTTGAGCTTGATTAAACTGATATATAAGCTAAGTATGAAATCTCTAAAGTTATTTTCAACAAGTTGAATGTTCATTTGGCGCTATTACACTGAGGATATGATATTAGATTTCCTAAAACCTCGTCAATAGCAAAACTCAAGCAATTAAGAATATGACTGGGGGAGGATATTGATATGACAAGTCTCAATATTCTGGATATTGTGTGTGGGGGGTTCGTCTTTCTTCTAGACACTATATACATTCAATGGGTCTCCTCCCATATTGGATTGAATGGTAACGAGATAGCCGATAGTTTGGCCAAAGTCTGCCACTGCTGACCCCTTGCGGGGTGACACTTGTCTAACTTTTGCTGAACTCTCCTCTATTAAAAGGATAGAATTGAATGCACTTTGTCGAATACCCCCTGCTCACCCTTGGTATTTTGGGAAAAAACCTCGTTGGTGTCATCCACTTAATATTCCTAGGGATCAGCAGACGGCTCTATCGCGCTTTTTTAGTGGCCACATCCAATCTCTTACTCTTCAACAGGGTCGGAAAGTCTTTCCAGATTGTCATAGGTGTGAGATTGATCAGGCCACCCCAGTCATATTTTTACTTGATTGAGTTTTACTATTGACGAGGTCTTAGGAAATCGCATTCTATTTTTGGATTTTTTTGGCAATTTTTAGTTTTATAGAGATGGTGTAGCAAAGCTACACCATCTGGGATAAGAAACAACAACAACATATTGAGTATTGAACATTCTAAAGATCACAAAGTCTCGTCCCCAAATGAATTTCCTGCAACAAGGCCTTTCCTTCTAAGTCCCAAAAACGGGCAATAGTCAGTCTTTTGTGATATAGTAGAAAAAGGGAAAAAGTTAATGATTAACGTACCGTAAAGAACAAATTTTGTCTTATGGTAATTTTAAATGTCTATTTTTTAGACATTTCTGTTCATATCAATTAATTATATTCTATTATATTTTTCTAAATCCACTATGACAATTATACTTATCTAATTGTACTTCTCTTTTTATGATATGATAAATGTCATACTTCAAAAAGTTTGCAATCTCTAATCCAATATTCAATAAAAGATAACTTCATTATACTAGGTAATCTAGTCTCGAACGTAACACTACTGAAGCTAATCATCTTTCGATCTTGTCCTTACCACAAATTATCTAAATTTTTATAGTTCCACTGTACTCAATGATAGTTTTCTATTCTTATCAATTCTGAATGTTGCATTTTTAATCTGTGCATTGCGAAGATCCACATTACTGTATAACTTAAAGTAAAACTCTGTTATTTGACGAGGCATCCGTTTCATATCAAGGAAAGTGAGTATGGATTTTGTTTTTTAACTGCATTATTTTATTTCTTTTTGATAAGTTCTTTTCACCCAATTTGTAATTCCTTACTCCATAGATCATGTTTAACTAATTAAGAAAAATTCAGACAAACTAAAGATTCTTTTTTCCCTATTATAGGCACATCCTACAGTTACTGAAGGCAGTTTGAAAAGAAACGAAAATTTAGTTACCTGTATCAGGGATGTACACAAGGAGAAGTTAAGGGGTCAAGCCCCTCCCCACATAAACCAACAAATTTTTAATTTTTACTATAGAGAATACCCCTTGGGGTTTCCTCAACATGTTTTTTAGAATGTACTCCCCAAAAGTTGGGTCTTAGACCCATTATTTATTTTTATGTAACCAATCCAAACCGAATCAAAATTTCCCAAAATAGAAAAAAATTAAAATTATTAGTCCAAAGGGTTTTTTGGGTATGTTAATTTTAAAATGCAAAACAGCTTATTCTTTTTTCATATTTCACGTAATAAGATTAAAAATAAGATCAGCATTCATTCGGGTTCCCCCTCTCCCCCCTCCCCTTCCCTTTTCCCTCCAAAATATAATTAAGCCATATAAGAAGGTTAAATATACTTTGAACACATTTGATGTAAATTGCTTACATTTCTTTTTTGCATAATTCTTAATTTTCTGCAAGACTTACAGAAAAGTAAAATATAACTGATTCAGTTCCTTATATTAACAAAATCTAAATTCTGTCCATTTTTTTTTTCAGTTTTCTGGATTATATATAATACTGTACAATGACAATTTTTTTTTCTAACATTACCTTTAGGATACTCATCAGAACTGCTCAGAAATTCTTGAGGCAATATGATTTGGTGACCCGACACTGTACATCCTCCGAACTGTAATGCAATGGGGTTTTTCCGAGCGCATTATCTTTTGTGGCGTCCACTAGGATGTCCGGCTTTTGTTCCGTTAGCTCGGATGAAGCAACTTTTATAGACTCTCCTCCCAATGCAGAAGTGTTCCATGTGCTTGGTAAGCGAACTGCAACAGTTCCGATTCGTAAGCCAGTGGCAGTATGCAGTGTTTGAGACGTGTGTTCTAAAAGTTCCTATAGAAAAAAAAAAGAAAAATTATATTAGTAAAGTAGCGAACAGTTAGTTAAAAAATACGAGTTGAGAAAATTCAATCTGAAGATTTATAAAATAAATTTGTAATAATAGGCTATCTGAGAGGTCTTGATTTTGGGTTTTCTTTCCTCCAGACAAACTGACACTTTAAGCTGGGACAACGGCTTAATATAAGTGAACGTCACTACCGAATAGTTTATAAATAGTGAGATAGATGATATAAAGCAGAGGTGGGCGGTCTTTTCCAGGGTACGGGCTACTTCTAATGTTTTTAAGGTGTCGCAGTTCACCCAGGGATGTAGATGTGGCCATTCTGTATTAAAATTGTATGTTTTCTTTTCTTAGCACTTATTTTCGACACATTGCACCTCTCTTTTAATATATGACAAATAACTACATGGAGCAAGGGCGTATTCATTGCAGAGAGCATAAGTGTACCGATGAATCTGAAACAGACTTACTAATTAGTTCTTAATTTGTTCGCTGACTAGTTCCGTGTCATCATAAAACATGACATCAACGCGAGAACCCTATCCCGGTGTGTGATATCTCAATAGCCAATCCCATGCTTTCGCGGGAAGAGCTAATTATCAACATTTATTCTCTCCTTCAGTTGGCTTCGGGGGTTCATTTAAATAGCTGGCATCGCAGTGATCGCTTTTTTCTCCTACCCCTTACAGTGGCAGTGAACGTGTTAAGCATCATCATGCGCTTCCAGTGAAGGTACATGTATCGTCTACACATTTATCGCATCATTTGTTTAAGTAAACAGTCACATCAGTTTTGAAAACCGATTCTCCAGTCTAGCCGGCGTCGGTGTTCCATAAATATATGCTTCTTTTAGTATGCGTGTCTTAGGTCTTTGTAAAGACGGTCACCCCCAAATGTTTTGACGGTCCACCGGTCGTTCGTGATTGACTTAATGCCCATCCCTGATATAGAGGAATGTGGAGTGTTGATTCGTGCCAAAGCCACAAGATAACAGAGGTTTCTGGAGTGTAGAGACCGAGGGATACAACTCGTTCAAATAAATACAAAATTTATTCATACTCTTTAGCTTGGCTTGTCTGCATATCGTGTAATCATTTCCAGTGTTCGATTAATAAAACTAAATTGCACGTATAATCAGCTTGTAGTCATTTCGAGTCTAATGCAATGATTTCTCCCTCATTGCTGCTTTCGAATGTTACTGGGAATCCTTATAATGAGCGATATCTTCTCCTCAACCAACATGAGGAGGACGTACCACGACAAATTGTCCCAGGGTGCTGCAGGTAAATCTGTTCCAGTTCAGATTAGTTAGAAAGTCTAGCATTCTGGTGTCCTAATTTCCATATTATGCGAGAGTGAAAACTTCCAGACTGCAACTGGAATCACGTGAATTGACCATTATTTCTTTACATAAAATGTTTGCTTTGAACCCGAAATTTTTCAGATTTGCATAATTGTAAAAGGTAGTAAAGGGGTCCTTGATTGTCGAAGTTAGTACATGATTGTCCGAGAAAATTTTATCTTGATATTCTGAATCAGAATTAACAGCTTAAAATAAGCTGTAAAAAAATTGGAGAACCTCTGTTGCAACTGACAAAAAACAATAAAAGATTAATTTTCCCTACAAAGCACCATTGAAAGAGAAAAAAGTGGGGGGAACTACCTTCAGAAAATGTATGGCTTAAATACCTACTATATTTTTGAACCAATGCAATTATCCAGATACAAAAATTAAATGATAATCATTTTTAGCCTTAATTAGTTACCCTTATACTGCCGTCAAAATATCCATTTTTTTTACAGCACAAAGAAAGAATACATTTTGAATTGTACAGTTCCATTCTCTCAAAAAGTGACAAGATTCAGTCTCACTGTATGAAGTTGTCGTATAAGTGCTTTACTGGTAATATATTGATAATTGAAACGTTTGAAAGGAAAAAAGTAGCGTACACATTTGCTGAATAATTAAAACTTTTTAGCCTGGGTCAGAAAATGGGATCTGGTATTTCATATGGAGAGGAAGAAATATGGATGGTGTTAAAAAATTGATCTATACTCACATTTACGAAAAGTTGAACCTGAAGAAAGGCATCACAGACTACATAAATTTTAACTTGCTACTTGCCTTCTCGAGATTGGGCCGTTTTCATACGAGACAAAAAGTCCTTTGAACATAACAGTGAAACATCAAAGGCTGCTTGGTATTCATTTTGTTTTAGAAATTTTAATTTTATGCAAAAATGTGAGTATTTTGTAGCACACAGTGGCGAATACAGACTTCTTTCATAAGAAGAGCTACATTAAAAAAAATGCTTTGACGAGAACAGTTTAAACTAAACCTTGACCAGTAATGTTTAAACTAAAAATTAAAACTCTCTTAATCTATGGGAGGGGTCCCATCTTAATCTATGAGCCCCCAAATTGCACCCTTGTGTTCTCCACTGTTTCCGGATTAAATTCTTGTGTACTTGCATTACATTTGATATAAATTGAAGATATCGTTTCAGCGCCATCTATTGTCATCTGGTTTCCAGTTGGGGGTAGGGATGGTGATCTGAGATCAATTTATCAAAATATCGATTTTTCGGGCAAAGAAAATCGATTTTTTTAAATCGATATGTAGCAGTGAATCGATATTTCATCCTGGAAAAACGACATTCTATTTTTTTCTGTTTTGATAAAAACCATAAAATTATTTACAATTACTTGAACGTACTATCTTTAAAACCCATAATATTTCGGTGTTGGAGGTTAAAGGATTAATTACACAAAAACTTGCGAGATGCCAGTGTTCTTAGTTTCCTCTGTGCCTTTCTTTAATAAATAAATAAAGATACGTTTGTAATCTTTGACTTTTTGTATTTGATGATATTGCGTCACTTGTTGATGCCTTGATTGACTGACTGTCGTAACATACTGTGATTAGTGAAATAAAATTCATTTTTATGTAGTGTTTGTTACGGAATAATAAGTAATTTGGGGGATCATCTGTTCCTTGCGAGCACCTTTTTTCGATTGCCGACAACATCGCAAATGATGAGTGGAACCGCTTGGATCCAAGTAAACTTGCCTGTTTGTCTTGCCTAAACAGACTGTTTTTTTAAAAAGCTTAGATACTAAGCATTGGAAACTGTAAGTTATATTATCTATTTTCTAAACTTTTTAATGTAACAAATACATTTAGAAAATAAAGGTCTTCTTCTATACCTGATACTTTGATATGTTAATAAAAATAATTGTAATTGTCGAATTTCCTGAACTAAAAAAAATTCTTGATTTTACTGATAAGAGATCATTTGTTATGGTATCTTTTTTGTGTTTCATGAAATGGATTTATATTTACATAGTAAATGCAGATTTGAAAAAAAAAAATGTATATTTTTTAAAAATCGATCTTTTAGACCTCGATTTTTTTAAATCGATTCATCAGGTTACGATTCGAATCGATTTAAAAATCGATCTTTTTCGGAAAGAATCGCCATCCCTAGTTGGGGGGCGTAGTTGGTTAATCGCTGGCCTTGTATGCCCAAGTTTGAAGGTTCGACCCCAATCCAGGTCGGTAGATTTTCGTAATGCTGAAAATCGACAGCGTCTATGTCGTATTAGTGTGCAACATGTTGAAGATTTCTAGAAATGTACAGTGTCTGTTTGATTCGGGTAATCTCGGCAAAATTAAAATTCCAAGTGCCATTCCGCATCGTCAAGTGGCCGCGGTAGCCGAGTGGTATAGGTATCGGACCGTGGCTTGCCTTGTCACGAGTTCGAGCCCAGTACCACTAAAGACCCGCCGTGTAGGGAGGGCACCGATGTACGTTAAATCTGTCGAGAGCTGAAACGTCTTCCCGTTGGTGTGGTGTTGTAGTTAGGAGAGGGGGTGCCAGCTCAGGTGTCGTCCACGTCACTTGAGCACGGTTCAAAATTACGTGGTCCGTCGCCAAAAAGCCCTCGTGTAGCTAAACAGTGTGACGTTAATATTCAATCAATCAATCCGCATCGTCAAAGCTCAGGTCTCCTTCTGGGGAGGAAAGTAGGCGTCAAAAATACATTGCGGCATTAGTTATTCCACTTAAACGGTGCGGCATTGATACTAGCTCCCGGGGAATGTACTAAGTCTGCTATGGTAAATAACAATTCGCAGGCCCGTTGGAAATGAAAAAATTGTCATTTGGGAGTTGATTTACAACAGTTAAAATATAGTACCATCAAAAATATTATCTTTTATTCAGTTTCTATTATTTGCTTTAGTATTTATTTTCGATTTGGGGAGGCTTGACATGTATGGGATGCTTGAGCTAGAGATTTCCTATCACACAAGGTTATTCCGTTTTTATTAAAAAATTTTAAATTCCTATGCCTAAGATTATAAAACAATGTTTAAGCTAATAACTACTTCTGAATCATCGCTATCAGTAGGATAAAAATATTTTTAAAAATAACTTAGATAACTCGACACTTGAATGTTAGAATCAATATGAAATTTGAAAAGATATCGAATATTTTCTAAACTGCACTCTGAACATTGAACTAATCTTACTTGAGATAAAACTCCATTTCCGAGTAAACTTAATTCGGATAATACTTTTTTCTCTAATAGTTTCGAAAGTACCACATCAATCAAAATAAATCAGTAAAAAATTACATGTACCCGAAGCGAGTGAGGGTGGGTTCCAAAACCTAAAGGACACTTTTAAATATTTCTTCATTTAGTTGAATTGTTTATAGCAGCATATTCATAAACATGTTTTCATAAAAAAAAGTATTTGGTGCACTGAAACTGAAATATATTATCATTCATAATAATACTTTTTTTTTTAAATACAGTCAGGTCCCGATTTAACAAATTCATCGAAACCGAACACTTTGTTCGTTAAATCGGGGTTATTCGTTATATTGGGCTGCAAACAAAATGCAAATTTTTACACTGGTCTTTTGAAAATTCAATAATATGCAACTACACAGAAAATATTCATAATTAGAAATCACACGCTTTTTATTCAAGAGCTAAAAAATACTATTAGTGAATTATTACGCACCAGTTAATTGGAAATTTTAAAATACTGACTAACAGATATTTGACACACAGGCTTTTTGATTACTGACTCGAAAGAGTTCTTTTTTCAACTTTCTGCAGAGAAGAGAAAATATTGCGTCATTTACATCCTGCTGCATGAGGTATATTTTCACAATTTCCATAGAATGAAACATACGCTCAATACATGTATTAGAAAATGTAACAGTTTTGTAAAGAGTTTCATTATCAATTTCTGCGTCAGAGTCTCTATTCACTGATTCCAACAAATCAACAATTTCCTGAGTTTCAGTTGCACAAGATAGGCAGTCCCTCATCAAATGAAAAAAATATATATATAATTTATTCTAATATAAACTAAAAAAAAAAAATTTCAACTGTTGAAATAATTCGTTAATTCGGGGTTTATTATTCATTAAATGCCTGCTTTAAATGAATTCTGTCCTTCATTTTAATCGGAGGAAGAAAAAATCTTGTAATAGGGGCTCGTTAAATCGGGGTTCAACTGTACTTTATTTATGATATAATTCTATGCAGTGAAATTCATTTAACACGAAACTGAGAGAACTGAAATATTATTTCGTGTTAAAAGGTAGGGCCAAAAAGAATGTACATATTTAACAAGATTAAGTTTATTAGAGAATTTTTTATTTACACAGATTTGTTCAAACATTTTCGTAATTTGCTCTCTGCTTTTAATTATTGTTGATAATGTAGAGTTAGCAATACCAAAATCTTAACAGATTTCCGTTTTCGTCTTCTGTTTTTAATCAATAGCCTTAAGAAGCTCTATCTTCATTTTAAACAAAATAGCAGTTTGCTTTCCTCCTGAGTTCTTTCCCATTGGGCTCGTAAAAAATTCTTCTAAAATAGAAAATAAAATGAAAATCAAACTCATTGATTTATACTCATACTGCGATGAGCTCATCATCAAATCCCAAAACCAACTAACTGATGAGATGTTTTTGTGTGGCAGTTGTGAGAGTGGAGGGTGAAAGTAGCTTAGATAAACAAAATTGGCTCGTGTCACGAGCTATTATTCCGAGGGTATTTCAAAGTCAAGCTAGCTTCTTTTGTACGAAACAAAACATGTGAAACCACCTCTCTTTCATTTCACGCCCTTCTTAAATCTCGTTTACACGGCTGATGTTTTCTGTATTTTTTCATTCCCAGAAAGGAAATCTTTTCATGTTAAACGATTTTCGTTTCGTGTTAAGAGAAAAAAATGCTTGAAAATACATAGTAGTTTGTTGGGACCGTTTTATTATTTTATATTAACTCATATTTTGTCTTAACGCATTTTTACGTTTAACGCGTTTCCACGTTAAACGTATTTCACTGTATTTTGCTTATGTTAATTCCATATTTGTTTACCTATTTGAACTTACTTGACCTTGAGTAAATTTTGAAAGGACAATGAAAAACTATTGGTCCGTGTACTGTTGATCTCCCAAAAGAGTTCGCTTGATTGACTATCTACTAACATTGCACAATAAATTGGGTTGATTAACTGTTGATTAACACCACACAATAAGTTAGGTTGATTAATCGTTTATTAACGTCGCACTTAAAGGAAACAATAGAGTTAGATGGAACTACCATGAGTCTTATGCAATCAAATTATATCAAAGATTTTGAAATATATAAAAGCAAATAATAAAATAAAAGGTATAATGAGATTTTTATTCAAAACATTTCCCTGGTACATGAAAGACACAAGGATTATTACTACTAACACTGAAGTATGAAGCAGCATTTTTCAGAATAATATCCATCGAAGTTTATTTGACACTTGAATAAAGTATTTTTTACTCAACTATTTAAGAAAGGTTTGTTTTATACGAACAAAAACGAGGCGAAAAAATGATTTATATGAGGATTACAAGTATTTAGTATAAAAAATTATGACTTTCCGAAATTTCAAAATAAAATGATTGTTACAGAAAATAATTATTCAGAATTATGGAGCATGAAAATTATCAAATTTGAAGTAATATTGTGATTTTATTGAGAGAGAACTAACGAGAGAAATCTACTTCATATTAAGAATTCTTCAAACTCCTCTCGCATTGTTGAAACTAGATTATTAATCTCACATTTAATACGTCTATCTCTCTCTCTCTCTCTCTATATATATATATATATATAATATATATATATATATATATATATATATATATATATATATATATATATATATATAATATATATATATATAATATATATATATATAATATATATATAATATATATATATATAATATATATATAATATATATATATATAATATATATAATATATATATAATATATATATAAGAGAAAAATGACTCGCTCACTCATCAAGAGATCTCAGGAACTATTAGATCTAAACTTAAAATATGGCAGGCATGTTTCTCTGGTGGAATGGATATTCTCTAAGAACGGGTTGCGAGGAAATCGACTCCCAAGGAGGGAGCCGGAGCGTTATAAATAAAAAAAATTCTCGTTTTAGAACTATTAGACCAAGGATTCTTAACCTTATTCCCCGTCTGTGCACATCTTGACAAACAGGAAATTGCTGGCGGGCGCAG
This sequence comes from Trichonephila inaurata madagascariensis, assembly GCA_019973955.1. Classification (NCBI taxonomy): domain Eukaryota; kingdom Metazoa; phylum Arthropoda; class Arachnida; order Araneae; family Nephilidae; genus Trichonephila; species Trichonephila inaurata. Next base: position 21,913 of record BMAV01022910.1, read on the forward strand.
TTTAAAAAAAAAAGAAGGTATAACGATTCTTAACATTTCTTCATTTTTTTTATTGTGATCATAAGCCTCATAAATAATTCCTACATTAAAAAAAAGGCAACAAAAAATTCAAATTATTTACATTTATTGTGATTTTTGGCATTGCATGTGTTATCCACTAATTTTTCAAAATCAGGCGAACAAGATGATATTCCCAATTTCATAGCATCTTCGAGATTGCTATCATTAAGTCGAGGTCTGATTGTTGATTTTTAATTGTGTTCATTGTTAAAAACAATGTTTCTCTTAAATATGAGGAACAGGATTTTAATTTGTAAGCTCCTTTTTTCAAAAAAAAGTAAATGTTTTTTTAACTTCGGCTAGATTCCAAATATTCTCATTAAGACCGCGAGATTTTAATACAATATCAGTCTGAATATTTAAAATCTCATCTTCAATTGAAGATGCTTCTTCCTGAAAAATTTTCAGGTTAATACAGTCGCGGGCGCACAAAAATAGTTTAGCGGGCACATTGGCGCCCACGGGTACGGATTTAAGATGGTATTAGACTTAGAGATGGTAGGTATTCGCGACCTACAGACTTAAAATTAAGCTGAGATGTTTCTTTTTGTGTGTGTGTAGAAATCCACTAAGAACGGGTTTAGTGCAAATCGACCCCAAAGGAAGGAGAGAGGGTTGTGATGGCGTAAAAGGTAAATATACTTCAATTTTAAAAATTCGTCCTGTCCTTTTTAAAGTAAAAGGAGAGGGATAAGTGGCGGTGTGATATCTATATGAACTAGTAACAACATCACGCGAAGACGATCGTTTTGGCGTGATCGGTTAAGTACTCTCGTTCGGAACGGAAGGTACCCAGAACGAACCTTCCTCCTTCATATATAAGAATGTTTATGAATGAACTCGAAAGCTTAATGCTAGAATTTGGATAGCAATAATTTGAAAACAATACATAAAAGCGTACAACATCATGAAATACCAAGCAAAACGGGTGGGTAACGGCTAGTATGACTAGCGGCTATATGACTATAACGGCTAGTAAGCTACTTGAGTACTGTTTGTTTAAATCTATGCTTATCACCTATATATCTTCTTATCTGTTCCAGGAATTATTACATTGAGAACGTTGAAATACAATAATCACACAAAATGAGATAAATATCATTTAAGAAACTGAATAATAATTGAAAAATGCAACGATTTATAAGATTAATTAATAAGCTTTATTTTTTCCGATTTTATTGCTGTATTATTTTAATTTCTAAATTAGATTTTTATGAACACATTTTGTAAAAGTTGGATGGCAAATTATTTGGTGTAAATTTTGTCAAAATGCTGAGTAATCCGTATGATAATATTCGATCAAATACTTGATAACAACTCGTGGTATGATAAGGTTAAAAATAACGGAATAGATACCATAATAACGTCAAAATGTGAAATCTATTCTTACGTTTTAGATTTTGATTAGTACACAAGATTTACTTTATATCTTATATTTTTTAATGATATAGTATGGAAAGAACGAACGATACTCGAAAATTCTAAAGGTAATTAGAACGGTAACAAAAATAGGATAAATAGTTTCAGAAATTTAAGTATTGCTGAGAATTTAAGTTTGAAATTCAATAGATAATTTCAGTAACAAAAATACAAATAGTGAGTTTAATAGAATATTTTACATACATTAAACGTAAATGAAATATATTGCTCTCATTAATTACAATTAAGATCATTTTAATTTTTTCTAACTCTAGGTTTCCATAGGCATCGACACCTCTTTCAGTATTTTGCAATGGACTTAGTAGAAATATTAACTGTGAAAATTGACGGTTCCATAACTGTGGAGAGCCTATATTTTAACCAGTCAGTGTTAACCAGTCAACGGCACAAGGAGCATAAGCGAAATGATTCATTTGAAGGCCATTTTTTTCATTTTATTATTCAGTAGCACCACGCTTCGAACACATTTTCAAAAAAGAAGGTTTTATAAAAGTTTGTGTGTGGTTATAACCATGAATCTATTCAAAATATTTTTAAGTTTTGCTTACGCAACTGTGGATAAAATCTAAAGAAATCCCTGCAAACCCTTTGACAACAGCTTGGTGTTTTCACTTATTATATGAAAGTAAATGTTATGAATACAAAAAGATACTAGTTCCATCTATCGTCATAAAAACAAAACAATATTAACAGTATGAAAAGTCATAATCTCTAAAAAATGTTGTATTCCTGTTGTATGTGGGAAATTAAAAAGATATTCCGTACTAACTCATTTTTTAATTTTAGAACATAAAGTTAATAATTCATGTAGTATTATCGTGTATGGCGAAACATGGAGCATATCTTGTCTAAAAACGTTATTGTAATTCATTATATGATAGTGTAACCATGGTTTGTAAGATAGTGATGTTAATAAGCTTGATCAATTTGACAAAAGGTATAACGATAATAAGTTGTTTTATAAAAGTTGATATCAATTTAGAAAATTTTTAAAAATGGTTAACATAATCAACTTTGGATGATGTTTTAATGTAATAAAAATATTTATTTTCAAGCTTCAGTTGTTTCAACAAATGAGTTAATTCGAACAGAAATATGTCATATAATAAAATACAAAGCTCTCATGACTTTTTTTTAAAAATTAAATTTATAATTTCAGGTTCATATTAAACTTATTTTTAAAAAAAAAAAAAAGAAAATTTCATATGATATGAGGGAAAAAAACCAATTTTTGTGAAAATAAATATTAATTTTTCCCAAAAAAAATTAACTATTTTTTTTTTAAAAATAAATTTTTTTAATAAAATTTATTTTTAAAAAAAATAATAAATTTTATAAAATAATTTTCGAATTTGGGAAAAATTATTAAAAAATCGCCACTGTTTTTTTTGGGAACCCCAAAATTTTTGGGGAACATTAAAAATTTTAAAAAAAGGTTCATCCTAAACCACCCAGGGAGGGTTTTCCCCAAAATTTTTTTATTTCCCCCCCAAGGGGGTTTTATTATTTCCCAAGGGAAAAACAAAGGTAAAATTTTCCCCCCCGGGCCAGGGGAAGAGGGACAATAACTTATGATAACAAAAATTGCCCAAAATTTGGATTTAAAAGTATTTAAAAACCCGTTGAAAAACAGCGTCAAAACATCACTGTCGAAACATTCTAATTTGTGTTCACTTAGCTTGAGTTCATCATTCATAAAAAATATAGGGGCCATTTTTTGGGAAAATGAAAAATTTAAAAACACCCCAAAATCAGAGGAAATGGTGAAATTTTTTTGAAGACAGGACCCCCTTGTTTTGGTAAATTTCAAAAGAGGAAATCTTTAAATTTTTTTAAACCCTTTGATTTGATGAAATTATGCGGCCACCCAAATCCTTTTATCCATTTTCATATAAGCATTCTGCCCCTTTTTCCCCAATATCGTGACTAACGTTTGAGTCGCGCCGAGTGCGATGGCTACTAAATTTTCCCCATCGAGGGTGGGAAAAAACAACCCGCACCCATTGGCCAAACAAGTGCGCACGCCTCCCTCCCGTTAAAAACCCTCGTCCCTTTTCCCAAATCTCTCAAAAAATATCCAGCACCGAAAGGAAAGTTAAATAAAAATTTTACTTTTTTGTCTTCTTTGGGTAACATACAATTAATATAAATTTTTTCCAAACTTTTAATTTTCTATTAATTGATTTTGAGGCATTTTTCGTTTTTAATTGCTTTTAGTTTAAATTAAAAATAATATTTTTTATTTCACTTATATTTCATTTTTTCTTTTGACTATTTTTCAAAAAGAATGTTAAACAAATATTTTTCCAAATTTTTAATTTTTTCTGGGAATTTTAAGTGTTGGGGAAACAATAGAAATTAAACTGTATAATAAAATGGACATATTTAGTCATTAATTAAAATTAAAAATAAGTCATGGTTAACTCTTTTCAGTGACTGTAAATTAAAAATTTATTCATCATTACTAAATTTTGTTAAGGGCTAAAAGGACATATTTTTAACGAAAATGGACGCCCAAGTTTCGCTTATCCGACACATTGCGCGTGTGGTTCCCATTTCTCAACTTTTTAAAAATCTTTTGTAACTGAGCTGTATTAAAAGTTCTGATTTCACACCAGATGTTGAAAATAAAAAGATTTTTTTAAAATTTATCCTGGAAAAGAAAAGATGTCCCTTTGTTATCTTCAGTGGTGGGGTTTTTTTACGACGCACAAAAACAACAAAAAGGTTTTTTTTGGGACGGCCCTTTTTTATTTAAATGGTCACATGATGGGGGTTACCCTAAACCCCCCTTCTGCTCCACATCACGCCAACAGGGTGGGCGCGGTAGCCCAGTGGTGGTATGGGCCCAAAGGGGCACATACATGAGTTGGCCCAATACCACAAAGCCCCCCCGAGTAGGGCAGGATCCCGTTAAATCTGTCGGGGGCTGAACGTCCTCCGTTGGTGGTGTGGTAGTTAGGAGGGGGGTGCCAGTCAGGGGGTCGCCATCACTTGACCATGGTTCCCCGGGTCCGTCGCCAAAAGCCCTCGTGTAGCTGAGCAGTGCGACGAATATTCACTCACTCACACCAACAGGGTGACAGAACTGAAAGAAATTTCTACACGGCGGGTTTTCAGTGGACTAGGCTCGTACTTGTGATACACGGGCCGTAAGTCTGACCATAATCACAAGGCTACCATGACCATTTTATTATTCTGAAAAAAAAAAGCAGGTTAACAAAGCAAACAAAAATACTAAAACTGGCATTTCGTGGAAATTAAATTCAAAATAATGCAGTAAATAATTCCTCAGGGAAAAGATTGTAAATAAAAAATATTTTCCAGGCTGGGAGGAAAGAAAATTAAATTTATTAAATGGCGTAGCATCGGCCTCTTTTCAGAAATCTTCACAATGAGTTAACATATTTTTGGATGAAGCAAGTGTACATTAATTACTCATCATATTTGTAGATGATGTGTGATTTTTCAGAGATAAAACAATGTAAAGTTACGAATGGCATAGTTACATTACGGAAAGGTCTATTTGTTCTGTTGAAAAACTCAATCTATATTATCCATACATTCAATAAAAGTGAAAAATTCCATATTTTGGAAAAATTCCCCAAGTTTCGAATTCTAATCCGTCGAAATAGAGTGACAAGCGCCTTCTTAGAAATTCCGGTTGCGAGTACAAAAATGACCCTCTGTAGCTTTAGTTTTTCGAATAATTGACACAAGGCAACAAGTCACAAATCCACCCAATTGTACTGACTATGCAATAATTTAAAATCAACATTCGCGGTACTTCAATTATCAAAAGAGAACACTTGATGCCACAACCTAGTTGCGTCCAATATTTCATACAGCCACACCCTTCCGTCGATTATTCAATCATCAACGACATGACAACAACACCCATAGAAACATACTGATAAATTCAATAAACAGGTATTTTTTTCCCCGAAATTATATGAATTAGTATTACAGGTATGTTATTCTTTTAGTGTGTTGCTCGAAAAAAAAAATCTCCACAGAATTATTTTTACTCATTTAAAAGAAAGCAAGAGAACAATAACATATTACTATTTATATTGAATAAAAGTTAAAGAATAAAAATATCTCAAAAAGTATTTATGAAACTTCATCATATCATGAATCGCAATTTTTCGTAAAATGAAAAATATTAAAAAGTCGGATGAATATATTAAAATTCTGAAAATATTACTTATAATATCAGTATTTGTATATAATATCTTGAACAAAACCCAATTCGTCAACACAAAAAAGGTTTTGTATATTCACTCTCAATCATTTATGTCCCTCAGAAGCATACTACGATGAAAATCATTTAACATGAAACTGAGGGGACAAATATTTTTTAGTGTTAAAGGATATTGCAAAATAAACATATATTCAACAAAATTAAGTTTATTGGAGTACATTTTATTTACATAGAATATATACATACGTATATTTAATAAAAATCAATGAAACGAAAACATTCACAACGAAATTTAAGACAAAACAATACTTAATGAGTTTTTGAAAATAATCGAATATTTTTTTTTTTGCATTGTCTTTTTTCAGCATCAAATTTTCAACACAAGGTTCGATGTCGTTCATTGTGTTATTTATTTCTCCAGTTGAATGTGAGTCTAAATAACTGCGCTTACTTTTTATGATGTTCCTCATTTTGGATGACTTGGAAAAAGGAGCTGCATAATTCATTTCATTTTCGTCGTCGGAATCTGCATCAATGAAATTTTTTGAGCTCTTTGAACAAACTCCAAAATGTCTTTGTCTGCCATAATGGGGCTGAACTCAGATTATCATCATCTACTTAAACGAATTCTTCCGATGATGAACCTGTGTGACTTGTGTTTTCCGTATTTTGTTCGTTCCCAGATGAGAACTCTTTTCGTGTTAAGGGAAAAAATGTTTGAAAATCCATAGTTTATCGAGACAATTGTATTATTTCGTGTTAACCAATATTTCATCCTAAACTTTTTCGTGTTAAAGGTATTTTCTCTGTACTTTGATTAAAACAAATTGATCCCCTTTAACTCATTGTTAATTGCTTAAAATTATACTCTAAAGAAATTAATGGAGTGGGCGATAAAAATAATTTTGATTAGGATCGAAGCATAATGTTAGGGCTTTGATATATAAATAACTTTAAAAAAATAAGATATATTTCATGAAGTTGTATGATTATAAGTGGTTTGAATAAAGACTGTGTGTGTGTGTGTGTGTGTGTGTGTGTGTGTGTGTGTGTGTGTGTGTGTGTGTGTGTGTGTGTGTGTGTGTGTGTGTGTGTGTGTGTGTGTGTGTGTTTGTGTGTGTTTTGTGGGTGTTTTTTTGGTGTTTTTGTGAAATTTTTAAATTTTTAATAGGATTTAATTTTTTTTATTCTTAATCCCCAAGGGCAGGGGGAAAGTTAATTTCTTTTTACCCCAAAAAATTTTCGTTAACCAAAAAAAAATTTTTTTTTAAAAATGCCTGTGGGCAAGTTTTAAATTTATAAAAATTTTTACAAAATTTTTATAAATGTTTCATTAAAGGAAAAAAATAATTTAAAGCTTCCTTGGGGAAAAAAAGGAACCCCAAAAAAAATTAAAAAAATTTTTGGTTATTCCAAAAGCCCATTTTTGGAGCTGTTTTCCGTTCCGTTTTTTTTTTAAATAATTTACAAAAATCCAAAATTTTTTTTTGGGGCCAAATAAAGTTACCCATAAAATTTTTAAGAAAATCTTAATTTTATATGAAAAAAAAATTCCCATGGGTCTGGGAAACACAGACACATTTAAAATTGGAAAGTTTTTTTTTATAGGGGTTTGGGTTATTTTTAATACTTTTCAGAAAAACCCCAAAGGGGTTTTTTTTTGGGGCCCAAAATTTTTAAAGGGCGAGTACTACCGGGGCCCCCTCCCCCCCCCCCACCGGGAGGACTTTTACTTCGACGATTTAACGTGCTCCTGCCCTACACGGCGGGTCTTCAGTGGTACTGGGCTCGAACTCGCGACAAGGTAAGCCAAGATCCGATACCTATACCACTCGGCTACCGCGGCCTCTTTTATTGAGTAAAGATGCACTAAGGGCGTGTTTGGCAGAATTGGGCTTGTGAAGGCGCACCTTATATAAAAAAAAATTCCCGTTTTAGAACCCTTAGACCAACATACGTGAAATTCGGCAAACATGCTTTCTTTGTTGAAAAACCGTTGAAAGTGCTTTGGAGTTGGGGTTTGAAGGAGCGGTAAAAACTAAATATGCCATTTTAGAAACTCAAGTCTTGTTCTTTTTAATCGAGAGGTGAGGATTATAGGAATGTTTTTCAATACAATCGAAAACTTAATGCTAGGACATAAATATATGTAATTTAAAAAAATCAGTATGTAGCCATACAACATATCTAAATTTTTATTTATATATATATATAATAAATATATATATTATATAATTAAAATAATTAAATATTAATTATAAAATATTATTATTTTTATTTTATAAAAATTTAAAAATTTTTAAAAAAAAAAAAGGTTTTGGAAAAAAATTAAAATGGTCGAGTGATGAACATTTCCCTATTTAGGCGAAAATTTAAAATTTTCTAAAAGTTTTTAACTGTTTTTTGGCCCACCCAATTTTTTTTTAAAAAACGGGGCAAAAACCCAAAAAAAATAAGGATAAAAATATTAAACCATTCGTGGATCCCAAAAAATTTGCACTAACTGCAAAGGGCTTTAAGGGAAAATTAATTGTTGCCAGATTCTATACCCTTCGAAAATCAAAAAGTGGCTGAAATGTACCCTTTAACAAAAATTAAAAAAAGAATGGAAAAAAAAAATTAATAATAGTTGAATTATAGCAAACTTTTAAACCAGAGTAAATATGAATAAAAAATAATAGTAAATAATTTAAATTAATATTAATATAAAATATATATATATATATCGTTAATCATGTAATTCAGAATTGCAAGCCGGCTGGATGGTGTGATTGATTTGTCGCTGGCATTCTGCACCTAAGGCTGCGGGTTCGATTTTGGCCCAAGTCGGATTTTCATGATGCAGAAAATTAAAAGGGCCAAATTTTTTTGTTATACGGGTATAAAAAAAATCCCGATGTCTTTTGGCGGGTCTCCTAAAAAACTAAAATCCTAAGTATGGTTTCGCATTGCCAGATCTCAGGTGCCTTCCTTTAGGAAGGAAACTGGGCGTCAAAAATAACTTGCGGTAATTGGTATCGCCTATATGGTACCGCACTAAAAAGAGATACTTTCCCCGGGGTGTACTAGGTCTGTAAGGTTAAATACCTGACAGCCCGTTAAAAAGAAGCCCCCCTTGAATCTCAAATTTCAATTTGGAATATAATTTAAATTCAATTAATTTTTACCTGGGATATTTTTTCCCTTAATATCACCAGGCAGTATAATTTTTTTTAGTAATGTCCAATTTTTCTAGAGAAGATGTCCCTTTTACTATCAATTTTTTAATAAACTTACTTATTAAAGTAAAGTTTTTTTTCAAAATATAAAAATATTTTTTATCATAAGTTGTTAACAGCATTTATATTTCTTAACCCAGTATTGTTCTAGAATAAGTGGTAATATAAAAATGTTAAAATATTTTATTTGAAGTTTGAGCATTGATATAAAAATTATCTTGGTATAGTTTCGATTGGAGGATAGCCAAATGTCAAAATAGATATTAAATTTTATTAACAAGCATTTTTTCCCCTTTTTCCAATTACATTTCAAGGCTGAGTTAAGCTATTATGCATCTGAGAATTAATTAAAATCAAATCAAACAAAACCTTTTCAATTTCTTAGTATTCATGACTGAAAAGTTTTGTTAGCAGGTAAAAGTTGATTAAACGAAGGTACTTTTAACGCATCACGTGGCAAATATTTACATTTGCCCTCGATATATAGTTGTAGAATTTTGTAAATAATATTTATTTTTAAATTTATTTATCAATTTTAGCCTACTTTGTTGATTTCATAATGTTATTTTAAATCGAGCGATTTTTGATTTCAAAAAACGGATGTAAGATTTCGAAAGAAATTCAACAAGGATTTATTTTTTATACCATAAATTTTGTGGCCATTTTTTATGCCAATTTTAAAAACCAGCAGTTTTACTTTTCAAAACTGTAAATTTAAAAGTACTATAGATTTTTTTTTTATATAGTCGTAGGTTTCCTACGATTATATATAAAAAAAGGTCTATAGTACTTTTAAATTATATTACTATAAACTTTTATAGTACTTTTTATATATATAATCGCAGGAAACCTACGATTATATAAAAAATCTATAGTACTTTTAAATTTACAGTTTTGAAAAGTAAAACTGCTGGTTTTAAAATTGACTCATGTTCCATGCTTGCATACTTCCATGCAGAATAGATGTTGAAAATGAACTTATTGAAATATTATTTGTAAAACACGGATCAATAAACAACGAAATAAAAAAAACGTTATAAATACTGATAATGATAAAATGATGCGAAATAGACAATTATATTGCTTTTTTTAAAAAAAATGTAGTATTTATCATACAGTTGTAGAATGTTATTTTGTCTTTTGAAAAAAAAAGAAAGCGAAAGAGTGAGCAATAGGCTACGTTTCTCGAGTGCTTTATTGTTACCGAAAATATTTCATTTTAAAGAATTTAAGATTAAAAAAAAAAGATCAAGGTTACAACAATTGCAGATTTAAAGTAGAGAAAAATGAATAATTCAATTTTTCTCCTCGATTCGAAGAAATGATAAACGTTCATAAGAAAATTCATTTTTGTTCTGAAAACACACACACATTCTTCTTTTATAATATAACTAAATTATATTTTAAAAAAAATGTTCACAGTTTCAATGCCTATATGATGATCTGAGACGCGACTAAGATCCATTTCTATTTATTTACATATATATTAATTTAAATCAGAAGTAAATGAAGCCATTATAAAGTAAAAACAATAAATTAAAACAATGGACTAAAAATACTCTGATGTAAAATAATTGTTTACTTTTTGTTTTTCTAATATAGAAATTTATTGATGCCACACTTTTTGCATCTTTATGTATATTTTTGAGATAAGAATTACAGAAAATAGTATTCAATGTATTTTCCTACTTTTTAAAATAAATCATTAGGTAATAAATCGCAGAAAAAATGTTAAGGAATAGAAACCAAACTCGAAATACTTTTCAGTGAGAATATTTCTTCACCACTAACATGCTCTGACATCACTCTCTTATAGAGAACAATATCATTTAAGATATTTTCTCTTTCTATTTAAATCAATCTATATTTTCTCGTTCAAAATTTGTTCCATTTTTCTCTTTCTCTACTGTAATACTAAATAAGTTTTCGTTTTGCATATGTTTAGTATTGTAAAATATTAATTCTATTTTAGCTTATTCTCTCTATTTTGAGTCAATTTTTCAATTCCTCTACTCTATTCACTCACAATCTCTATATATTTATTGATTTATATATTTATTTATCTTGGTGGAATTTTCAATCGTTAATAAAATACATTTTAAGGCGCTCAATTGAGCTGAAATTTTATATACAGGATTATTTTGGAGGACAATACAATAATATAATAATAATTAATAAAATTTTTAATTGATTAAAACTGATTATTTAAAGAATTACAAATACACAGCCACGTTGGCATCATTTTTGGCGACTTGTGTCAAAACTTGAAAAGGTTTTTTTCTCACGTTTTAAAGTATTCAGTTGAATGAAATTTATATACACGATTGTTTTGGATGACAATACGATACTTTAATGATAATTAGTAAAAATTAATTACCACTTAATGTTGTGATTCTGTCATATGTATATATATATATTTATATTAATTGTAACTATTTAATAAAAAGTAGCTAAAATAAAATTTTTCTTTGTTGATCTAAGTAGGAACTGACTTAATTTTTTTTTATATTACTTGTTAATAGACTATTTAAATTATATAGTAGTTATAGATATAGTTGAAAATTTTCTTTCATATTATTATCGTCGGCATTTTAATTCAATAATTCATGTAACTAATTTATTTGCTGACGAATAATCGTCTGCCATTAAAATTATGCTACTTAAGTTGACATCTTTTGAAATGATTCCTAATTTCGAGATATTATCATTCATCTGGAGATCTTTTTGATTATTTGAGTGATTATAAGAATAAAAGACGTCTGTGGAATTAACTTTCACTGCTATTATTTACAATAATACTCAAGGTAAAAATTCTGCATTAATGAAAACTTTTAAAATTTTATACATACTATTATAAATGAAATGAAATTTACAAATTTATATGAAAACTGAAATCATTCTTCCTGAAAATGTGTCCCGAATTTGGTACAGGTTTTTTTTAGATAAGGCAAAAAATGTCTTAAAAGTAATCAGCACAGAAATAATTAAAATTTGTAATAGAATTTTCACTGCAACGGTAACATAGAAATGGAAATCTTGTTCAAAAGGAAATACGTTTTACATTAGCATAATCATCGTTGAAACAAAAGCATTAAGAAATGGATATGTTTCATTGAATTTCCTGGGACAAACTGTTTTGAAATTCTCAAAATGGATGAATTGAAATTATCAAATAACGAACTACTAGAAGAACATAATGTACTCCTTTGTCGCTCATTACAAGAAAAGTAATTTCAGATGTCCAGCATTTTTACCTAATTGGCGGCATTTACAAGGGCACTAATCTAGATTTTTTTTTATCTTGAATTCAAAGCTTTTTCAAGTTAAACTGCGGTTTTTTAAAACGACTCCAACTCTGATATTCCTTTTATGCTGATACACTTGGACAATAATGGTAAGTGATTTATTAATTTAAAAATATTTTTTTGCCTCGCCCACACATTAGTTGAACACGGAAGTTACAGCCCTTACGTGTTATAGAATAAAGATAAAACAAATCGGCAAGTCGAGAATGATAATGATTTTAGCAACGATAATAGAAATATTTTTAGAGAAAACTTAGGAGAATGATGCCAATAAAATTGAATATCATAAAATTAATTGAATCAAGTAAAAAAAAAGATATTGTATCAATATGAACATGACCATTAAATTCAACGTTAGTATTTTAACTTAAATTTAATTATTCTTTGCACTGCACACAGTGATCAAGATGTCATCCCCGATCGCAAACTAATTTGTCTCTTGAAAGCATTGAAGTGAATTTCTTGATCAAGAAATTATATTTCTACATCAAATAATCCTCGTTCACCTTTTTTAAAATATAGCTTTAAAATTATATTACAATTATTGTTTAAGTAATCCTTTTTTATTTAAATTTTCAACTCAATATAACATTCAAAAAATTTAATATTACATTCATTTGGAAATTTTAGTATAATTTTGAGATCAAAAATTTTTTATATCAAGATACAAATATAAATTTCTACAAAGTGCATACTGTCATTTAAGTTGCTGCTTTAATTAGTCAATTTGGTCCACTTAATTATGAGAAGTTATATTGTAGCATATAAAAATATTTTTCAACAAAATTCGATCATTTGTATATTAATTTCTCGAACAAAGAAAAAAAAGTTATTTTGAATTTATTTCAAAAAGTTTTATCTAAATTTATGAAATATTTTGAACCATGATTTCATTTCTCGTTTGAGTACAGCAAATATTTGGCAATTAAGTTGATACGTAATTAGTGCACAGCAATTTCGTTGTTCCATTTTTGTAAATTCTATAGCGTGTCATAGAGCATACACATTTAAAAACGTATTGCATTCATATTAGGCTGAAAAGTGTAAAAAAATTGCACAAGCCAGAAATATCAATGACAACCTGTTTAAACAAAGTAATTCTTTCAATCACGATCGAAATATCGATGATAAAATCTTGGCAGTTTCTCAAAAATGTTATAAAATTTTTAAAGCCAAAACCTGTCATAAATAGTCACGAACAAATAACTAGGAGATTGAAACTTCAGTATTCGTAACTCCAGGCAAAGGTCGTTTTATATGATAGTTTAAGGCTGATACACGTAAAATATATGTTCTAGTTTAAATTCAGTACGGTGAAGAAATATTTAACTAAAGAACTCAAATACCTATCTCAACTGTGTTCCAAAGTCCAGGCGTTAATTAATGTGTTAATATTAACTAAACTCAAGCTTTATAGAATTGAGCAATGATAAAAACTGCCATATAGAATCATAGCAATATATCATAATTTGATTAATCTTTCTAAAACTTTTTTTTAAGAAACCATGATTTTATATAAAATGAAGAGCGAGTAATGAAAAAATTTATGGAATTGTATTTTAATTTCTTCACTTTTTTTAATGTTATGAATAAACATTGATTTATTCTTAAATAAAAAAAAACTGAGAGAGCTCAAATAAGTTCTATTTTTATAATGTGTGCTATCAAAAATATAGATTATATTTTTATTTATTAAATGAATAAGCAATTTGAATTTATACAAATTTAATTTTAGCAACTTTATTTTGGGATAATTTTTAACTCAATAAACTTATTCCATATTTTAAACATACCTGTAATTATATTAATCCCGGGCTGGGCAAGGTCGACTTAGCCTTTCATCCCTTCAGTGGGTCGATAAATGAGTGCCAAGCTCTTGGGAACAGAACATTGTGGATTTTCGTGTCATAATGACCACTTGACCGAAACATCTGCACATGCACCCGAGCGCCTAAGTTCACTTAAACTGAGATAGGCACGGTAGGTCTTGGCTCTCATGGGCTGTCGAGCCATTGAGTTCAGTTCAGTTCAATAATTAGGTGCTAGTTTGATGTCACGGGCACGCGCCAAGTTGTTTACGTTCGCCAAGATGGGCGATAACATTACAATATGGTTACCTTGATATTTTTCAGTTTTTAATATTGCAAGTTTTTCAGTACTTTTTAATTGATATTCATTATTAATTTTAACACATATTGTGTAATTATTTTATAAATAATATAATATAAAAATACAATTATTATTATGTGTAATAATATTCATTATTTATAATTTTTTAGTATATTTATTTATAAATATTATATTACATATATGTTATTTATTTATAATTATTAATATGTTATACGAGTATTCTTATATATCATTTTTATAATATTACAATGCTATGATTATTCTTTTTTATAATTGCTATTAAATTATATGATTATATATAATTATTATTAATTCGTACTATATGATATTATATATAATTACTATTAAATTATATTATATGAATATTATTATATATAATTATTATTATTAATTCGTACTGTATGAATATTATATATAATACTATTAAATTATAAGATTATTATATACTGCATTATATTATTAATACACGTTACTTTTTATTATATTGTATTGTTATTCATTATTTATAGATTGATCTTGATTATTTTCAATCTCTCTTCCTATATTCTTCTTTTGAAACATATTTCAAAACAATTCTTTAAAATTATCTTCCTGAGGATTTGATACCGCTAGGCCGCCAACTTGGATTCCATTCAAACGACAACAAGAGCTGCTTGGCGCATTGCCCCGTGATATATCAAACTAGATCCAGTAATTATATTAATCGAACACTTTACCAGCAACGTTAAATTTCAAAAATATAAATTATAAACACTTTTAATGTTAGCAATGTTCAGTGGTACGCGCATCATTAAGTAATTAGCAAGTCTTCCTTAGGGTACATTAACAGTTCAGGAAAGATCGATCAAAAACCAAGGAAAAAATTATGTTTATAATTTGTAGATTTCGAGCTAAAGATCCATTATTGCACAGTTAGCCCTCTATTTAACGAAGTTGCTTAAGGTGCTAATTTGATATCGGGGGTAGTAGTGCCAAGTTGTTGTTTATGTTCGCCAAAATGGGCGATAATATTTCAATATGTTACTTTAATATTTTTATCGTCTGTCGATGTGGTTGCCATGGGGATAACGTATATTAGAAATGACTTTTATTCATTTTTTCCGCTGTAACCCTTTAATTTCAGACGATTTCTTCAAAAATTTAACCATTTTCAATATAAATTTTCTTTGATTTGCATCTTCTGTATAATTCTGGGCTATTTTCGAATATGGATATTTCTAAAATGAGTGCGTACTAAAAATTTTTTAAAAGAATAAGTGTTGTGCTTTTAATTATCACCTTAAATAATTTATTTCGTTTTAAAATGTTTTTTCGTTCTTGTTCGATGAAATTCGTAGAAGGAACTTACAGTGCAAGTTTCATATTGCACGCTTTCACTACTTTGTAATTGATATTCTAAATTAATTTTAACATACATTATGTAATTATTTTATTCATAATGAAAAAAATGCAATTATTACTATGTGTAATAATCATATAATATTCGTTACTTATAATTGTTTCTTTTAGCATTTATTTATAAATATTACTACATACTTTATTTATTTATAATTATATATATAATATTGTTATTTATTTATAATTATTATTATTTAATTATAATTATTATGTTATTCATTTATAACTATTTTTGTTGTTTATTTATAGCTATTCTTATGTTATTTATTTATAGTTCTGTATTATGAGTTCTCTTATGCATTATTTTTATTTTTTTACAATTCGACGATTATTCTTTTTAATAATTACTATTTAATTATATTATGATTATTGTTTCTAATAACCGTTCTAGAATCGTACTAAATGAATATTACATAAAATTACGATAAAATAATATGAGCTAATTATATGCTGCTTATAATATTATTATTACATGTTACTTTTTATTACATATTAATCATTATTTATTGATTGATCTAGGTTATTCTCAATCTCTTCCTATATCCTTTATTTGAAATACATTTAAATGTATTTCAAAACAATTCTTTAAAATTGTGTATCATTAAACTACCGCTAGGCCGCCATATTGGATTTCAGTCCAGCAGCAAGAAACGCTGCTTGGCGTGATCCTTATCACGCCAAGCAGCACTTGGCGCTATTACCCCGTTATCAAATTAAATCCGTTGCTTATTCCAAAAAAATTATTTATGTGGAAAATTCGTTAAATACAGATTCATCTTTTAATATACTTTAGAAACTACATAAAACAAATTCATAAACTCTCTATATTATTAAAAAAGTAATTACTCGCTCTTTTTTGTAAATTAATATCTAATTATTTTATATATCTTGACCATAAAAAAGAAATCTACAAGGAAAACAAAAGAGGAAAAAAGTAATGTCCTGGAATACACAGTATTTTCAACATTAAAAAATAATTTTATATTAAAACTGATGAATAATTTTATTGACTTTTCTAATTTTAAGCCTTACAAGTAATTTTAAACCCATTATTTTATTTCAAATTTTAAATTTCCACTACCACATGCGTCCTTCCTTTTCTTGTAATTACTGAGAAAATCTGTTAATTTTATTACAGAGATTTTTCTGAGAAGAATTACGGTAATTTTATTGCTCTCGGCGAGTTAGGCACTTGGTACAACAAGTTCAAGGTCATTGAGCACCATAAAATGTGTTAAAAGAGAAAAAAAATTGAAACATCCAAAAATATTTAAAAACAGGGAGAAAAAAATTAGAATCATAAGAACAATGTATAATCGCTGTTTGAAGGTTATTTTACAAAGAAGTAGTAAATGTTCTCAGTTCCAGGAAAAAGTTCGTATGATAGAAAACTTCGTAAAATTAAAGTTTGTCTGTACTTTAAATTTTTCTATATATATATATATATATATTTTGTCAATAAGTGTCTACCTAAGTTTCTAAAATATGAATTGTGTATTGTAACGAAAGAATACATAATCTTGAATATAGACTACGTTTATATAGTCATTCAAAGCTAAAACCAATTTTCTACAATATAATGGAACGAATTTTATGAAATACTTATCTAAAAATGCTGGATCATTTCAAATGCCTTTGTAATCAGAAAATTCCAATTTATTGATGCGCGCTTTTTTATTATATTAATTTATACAAATTGTAAAAAATCAGACACTAACAAATTCTGGTTCTTACGCAATGTTAAGAAACAATCGAATCGTGCTCATAAATGATTATTTAATTAAGCATTTTGTATTATAAATTATTTATATACTTTTATAAATATTTATATAAATACAAAAAGTAGGAACAAAGAATGGTAGCTCGAAATTCACAAAATGACGAAAGGCGAACCATAGAATGAAAAGTCCAGATGAGTATAAAACAACTTATGAGCAAGAATATCAATTCAATTCCGAAACAATATTATTTAAATTCCAGAATTATTATCCTGGAAAATTATTAGTAAAATTATTTAGGAAAAATTCATCTTGCTTTTAACATTTTAAATACATACTTGGAAAGTATCAGTCTCAGAGAAATTATAAATTTTTAAAATGTTACTCTCTCTCCTGATATTATTAAATATTATTTCCTTCTTATTGCTTATTTTAAATATCTCTTTGAGCAACTATTTGAATGTTAACACAAATTTTAATTTTAAAAAAAAGCTATCTGTTTTTTTTTTTCCCCAATTCACATTACAAATGCATTTAAAACGTTTTTATACTTAAATGCAAAAATATTGAAAACTTATTTAAAAGTAAATCTGAATTAGAATTATGTATAAAATCCTACCTTCAAAGAATTCACAAGTTCTTGTGCATTGTCGTTTTCAACATTTGGCGCAAACGATAACAGTACATCTTGGTAAACACCGTTTTCGACTTTCACTTCAGCTTTCACTTCCAGCAGTGTTGTCAGACACGCAACAACGCACAAACATAAGATCCGCTTCATCATTTTACGGTTTTGAAATCAAAAATGCTTTATTTCTTAGAACAGCTGCGAAACATAATAATTACAGCAGAAGAATGTCCTTTACGATCGGCGGCTGTTTTTAAAAAGAAATGGCGAACGAATGATAATTTTCACAAAGGATTTTTCTGAGCCACGATATCAGGTAAGAGCTACAGATAAATAGGTGTGCAATTTTATCAGTAAAAATGACGAAAAAGTGGAGGGGAAGAAAAACTTGAAGTGGAAATGTCTCTTTTTCGAATCTGAGTACACTGAGCAACGCATTTGCCGATGGCGGAGAAATATTCTTTCAAATGAATCAGAAGAAAAACGACACACATACACAAAGGAAAGTTATTCGATCTGACCGCATCGAAGAACAGTTCAACTTTTTTTTATCACAACTTGAATGATTGACAATAATAAAATACTAGAAAAGCGAGGTGAAAATATTCGTTTAGAACTTAGATTATCTTACTTTGTGCAGACATGAACATGGAATATCGTTTGAAATATAATGAATCAGGGTTCTTAAAACAAATTGTTACGCTTCCTTACTCGTTTACTCAACTAATTTTTCTATTGGTGTTTCAAGCAGAAATGACTTTTTTTAAACTTTGAATTCTTGTTCCTACGAATGCATGAGAACATTAGAGCGTTCTTTTTTACAACAAGGCTCTGTTCTTGTGGTTGAAATGCGATAGTCGAGCCACGAAGTACTTTAAACAAGCACTTTCGCTTATAATGATAAGGGTTGCTGAACTGAAAATAGAAAGCTGAAAAGTGACGTTTTCAACAATAATTGAATGCCCTTCCAAAAGTAGGCGACAAATTGAGTGCTCCATGTTGAAAACTTATAATATAATCTTAAATGGATTGCATCAAGTGACCCAAAAACTCTACAGATATTTAAATTGATTTTATAATTTAATTATGTAAAGGGATTTTATAGAACATTATACGGTTTCAAAAATTGCACTTAGACAAAAGTAAGAAGCATATTATTAATAAAGAAGATAAATATAAAGATTATCGTAATCACATTAAATGTACGAAAGAGAATTAAAAACAATTATTTTCAAAAATTTTGATATTCAACAAATGAAACTCTAACTTTCGATTCTTATA
>BMAV01022911.1:0-72401 GCA_019973955.1 Trichonephila inaurata madagascariensis
TCAAGGGTATTTATTCTCCGTTTACGGGCCTCGGATGAGTCCCATATCGTTATATTTCAAAGATTCCGTCTCTATGAGATACAGGTCTAACTAATAAAAGTGTGAAGAAGAAAAATTAAATGTCAATCGTATTATCACCTTTTAAATGATTGCTATAATGTTAATTCGTATCATCACTTCTAAATGTATATTGTTTTACAAAAATAAAAAAATATTTTATGTTAGAACATATATTATTTTTTTTTTCTCATGCAGGAGTTTTTTTTTTTAATTTCCATTTTCAGAAAAACTAGACTTATATTATGGTAGAAATTGCTAACCCACTTACCCTACCTTTTCGAACATAAATAACACTTTTTTTTTTGTTTTATTTGTATTAAGCAGAAGCCTGTTCGTGGTTTTAGGGTTGCTCCTTAATCTCTTAGTCGCCTAATCTGAAATTAGTCGCCAAACCTGAAAAAGCCATATGGAATTAGTCGCCAAATCTATAAATCGTATTCATTATCCTAATCAGGACAATAGAACAAAATTATGAAATTATTGTCCTTGAAAAGTGTGCAGAGATTCAAATTAATCTGACCTTTTAAGGTATCCGAATACGTTCGGAACCGTGATTTTGCAAAAGCGAATAAATGGATAATATTTATGATATTTAGTATCATTTTGATTAGAAAATGTATATATAATTGTTTTAAGAATATTATTACAGTAAAAAATTATTTAAGTATGATATTTTTACAAAAAAAAAACATAGAATGACCCATTTTCAAAATATTCTCCTGTTGTGAAAAATGCTTCTATTATAATAATATTTTGCTGTATATAGCTCAGACCTCTGTACAGAGGCTCAACTAGAATTTTTGAAATATGTAACTTAGAAGTGGGTTTATCCATGTTTTACGACAACAGAGGGGAGAAATTTTAAGAAAAAAACACCGATAATTATTTCAATTGATTGTAACTCTAAAAATAATGTGAATTTTTCAAAAGAAATAGTTTAGACTCTCTGGAGAAGTCTTTAATTTATATAAGCACACACACATACACAAAATATTATTATTTTAGAAGCATTTTTTATAAAAAGAGAACATTTTGAAAAAAAGGTTATTCTAAGTTAATTTTTTGGCAAAATATTGTATTTATATAATTTTTTTTGTCATAATGTCCTTAAAACAATTTTATATATGTATTCTAATCTAAGTGACACTAAATGTCATGAAAATTATCCATTTATGCGCTTTTTTAAAATCTTGGTTCCCCGAACGTAGTCGGATACCTTAAAGTGGGTAAAATTCGAGTTCAAAGATTCCATTCAATACAAGGGAAACTTATATATAAAAGCGTGTAGTACAACCAAATTTGCTTGTCGCAAACTTTAACGTGGGTATTTCAAATCCATGTAAGCCTCCTTTGTAGGAAACATGTGAAACCCCCTCTCTTTCTCATTCCAGACTCCTTTTAAATCTCACCCGTGGGGCTGGTATTTTACGTATATCGTTCACTCCCAGAAGGAAACTTTTTTGTTAAACGATTTTCGTTTCGTGTTAAGAGAAAAAATGCGTGAAAATACGTAGTAGTTCACATTAGAAAATACATAGTATCAGGACAGTTATATTATTTCGTGTTATACGACGTTTCATTTTAAGCTTTTTTGCGTTAAACGTATTTTACTGTAAATTCTATCATTAATACCAGAGAAGATATTAATTTTCTTCATATATTTTCTTTTTCTATTTGTTCCATATACAAATACTTATCTTAAGGATGCCAGCATACAACATCAGAAAACCCTTTTTCCTTTTATGAACATATTGAAAACCTCAAAAATAACAAACTACAGCATTTGACTTCTTCTGAACTGTAATTAACTGAATTACTTTCCTGAAATCTAAAATGTCATTTATTGACAATATGCTTTTAAGAGACTTTGCCAAACATCAGGTTTAATCAAACTCACTTAAATCAAACGGTCCTGTTAACATTCATCAAACATTCATAACGTTAAATACAGCAGACTACTTTACTGAATATCCATAACAGGAAGATAAATGTATCTTTAGGATAAATTAGGTTTCCAGAGGATGAATGGATCCTTACAAACGCATCGCATGTTCAGCTCTAATTGTAGATATTAATAAAGTTCTACAATGGGGAGAGTATGTAACGATTGTACATACTTATAAGATGTTTCAAGCTTGATAAACGGGATACTGGAATTAGATAATCCTTCAAGATGAAATGTTCTCGTAAGTGGTGTCCCGTAGTAATGGAAATTTCAACCATTTACATCAGAGAAAATTGCTGAAACAATGCATGTTACTTGCAGTTGGGATAATTTATATTCACAAACGCTTGGTTTAAACTGAATTATAGAATCATAACATCTGTGACCAAAATTTATACCAACATTGCATTTAAAATCGCAAGTAAAATACACATATCACACATTATATATACATATGTGTACACAATCATTGTGGGAATAGCAGTGAGAAGACAATTAGCCGGGAAAAAAACAATTTTTTAACGTGTTTTAAAGATAAGAAAGTGTCAGTTTTGTATTAATTCTTTATACGTAAAGATCAAGAAAATTAAGCGCAAGAATCCCCACTTTTTCTCAGATAGGGGCTTACAATGGGTAGTTTTGTCCACTTGATAAAATGAGGGGAAATGGTAGTTATTATTAGAAAGCGCGTAGGTGGCTTTGGCAAAGTTTAGTGAAAGGAAGTCGCTGAGTAAGGCACGTATGAGCTATTAAGATATTATTTTTCTTGGAAATAAGAATGAATCTTAAAACACAAAATTTAATTCTTATAACGTGGGAAATGATATGAGACTGTGGCATTCAGAGAATTAATTTTCGTAATTAATATTTAAAGAAAAATACATAAAATTAAAACTTTAATTAATATTAAGTGAAACTCTTTTGTATTTATATATATATAATATCGTAAAAATATAATTTCAGATATAGATGGTTTTATTATTTGAGTATTTAAATATATTGCTTTCTTCTGAAGATTCCCCAATTAGAAGTTTGCATTTTACAATGGCATCAAACAAAGAATTAAGACAATGTGAAACGAAATACCTCAAACATAATCATGATTAAAACTTATAAGCAGATCTCGCTCATTATACTATGACTCTCGGAGCGATCCATATGCTGCATGGGTGGAGAAGTGGAAAATATCAACACATTACTTTTATTATTTCAATTATAAGAACGAGTGCACATTATGCAGACAAGGCAAGCTAAAAAGTAGGGATCAATTTTGAAATTATTTTTGCGAGGCGCAACCCTTCGGCATTGATAACCAACAAATCTCCGTAATCTTGAATACCACAAAATAGGACAATGTGGCTTTGGCATGAATCAATAAAGCAATATCGTCTACAATCATCTAAAACTTCTCTATTAATCTCTGACCTCTATCCCACTGACTTTTTATATAATACCTGGTAGTGATGTCAATGTGCGTCGTGGAGTTGTTCTCACTCAAGGTGCTAATTTGGTTGGACTTGGGAAACCCGAGTTAGGAAGTGTAGACCTAGCGGATAAACTATTGTTACAAGTGAATATTTTGCTAATTAGTAGATTTTTTAGATTTAGATTTTTTTGCAAAGCCCTTTTTCTCTTACACAAAAATATATCAGTATATTGTTTCAAGGGTTATTCCAAAATTCCTGCAAGAATTGAATCTTGCGCCATTTGAGCGGTAGAATGTTGTCAACGACAAAGAAAGACCATGTGGCAACTGACTATCAGCGTTATTAAATTTGAGCATTTTACAAACGAATAAGGTGTATTCATTATTGAGAAATATTTTGAAACATACTGGTTATATAATTTCTTGTTTTGTGCTCAGAATATGCCTCTCAAATCTTTTCCCCGAGTGAGTTTTGAATTTAAGGTATATGTGAAAAAATCCACGATCATCCATGCCATGAAGGAGAAAATAGAGCACTCTATTAACGAAATATAACAACATTTATATAGAACGGTGAAGGAAAGTTTCATATAAAGAATGCGTATGTTCCAGCAAAACTATAGCTACACTCGATATGTTTTTCCATGTATAACCCTATACTGTAAACTTCATGAATCAGTTAGAAATTTACTATTTTTAATTATAAACGTGTGTTTTTTATAAACAATAACTCTTGCCTGAATTTTAAGACACTCTATACGTACATATATTTGTTTACTTTTTTATCCAACGACCGTGCTGGACTTATTGGCCATTTGAAGCCGAGCCAACCAGTACCTACTGATGACGTGGTCAGTAGGGTATTGATCAAGTTCAGTGTGTTGGAGCGGGTGCTCGCCTTCTATTCTGGCATGGCTACAGAGCGGGTTGGCTCTTTTAGCAGCCAGGCCAAGTCAGCGGAGGTATACTACCAAAGAGTCATGTCTGGTGGTTAGGCAAAAGCGAACAACAGTCTCAGCTCTTTCCAGGGGCCTCGGGATAGGATCCACAGTGGCTAGGGTTTCCCATGGCTTTCCAAACTTTTGGTGTTTGGGGTAGCGGCAACAAATTTGTCAATTAATATGAATATAATGCTTTTGCTCTTCTGAGGGTCAAGTGGACTTCTGTTTGAGACGACTCGACTCGACTCCCTGCTTGGCTCTCTCATTGCCGGGGATCCCAAAGTGACTTGAGACCCACTGTCAGGCCACAGTCCAGCCATATAAAATTAACTCCGTAACGACAACAGCGATCTCTGTTACACATTTAGCACCCCCTGGAGAGCACGTGCATGATATGGAAGGCCACAAACGCGTGTAATTTTACTCATCGTATATTTGAAAAACCAAAAAATTTAAGCGCACGACTCGCACGTTGGCCGGCTGCGTGGTAAACAGGTAGTCTACCAATCTATTGCCACTGCATCGCTGACGATAATTCAAAAATTTAATTGTATAAAATTGTATAAGTATGAATTTTAAAGGCGATTTTCTCCGAATTAACTGGTCATTCAGCAGAATTACTTTGTAGGTTTAAATGCCTAAAGGAGTACTACTATTACACAAAATCTCGTCCCCAAAGAATTTCCTTAGTCGTACCCTCCCCTTGTGAGATACATTGATGTACTTATGTTGTTGAGTTCCAATATTTATATAGTTGAAAGTAATTGTAAAGCGAGCTACTTCCAATTTTCTTAAAATGTAACATGTGCCTGATGTTGTTGTTGTTAATGCCACCTGATAGAGTGATGCTAAATCAAGGCCCATGAAATTAATCATAGCAAAGGGCCAGTTTTTATGCCTGTCATTATTCACAACTTGTATTTGTTATAAATTGTGATGATAATAGTTTCTAATAGGGTTTTGATAAGATATATAATTAGTTACTAAATCAAATAAATGTAGGAAATATGGAAGATTTTAAGCAAGCACTTTGAAACATTTCTAAAAACTTGTATTTGGATTTGTTTCCTCATGAATCTGATTTTTTTTTTTAAAGTGAAATGCAATTTTTGGTATTTGAATTATTTTGATTTTTATTATTCTTCCTCCGATAGTTCTTAGCTTCCTTATTTTAACGTTTGCCTGGAAGACATATGCCTCTTGAAATAATGTTACAAAAGTAAAACCGAAAACCAACAAATTAAAATCTTAAAGTAAATATAGGAAATAATTACCCGCATTAAGAATAAGAAAAACTAAGTTAATTGCGTACGTTTTAGGAGGAGAAAATGAGAAAGTAAAGACAATTTTGTAAAATCGCTTTAATAACGAAAGCCATAAGCAAGCCGGCTTTGAAGTTTTCTTCTGACAGCCCTTTCAGAAACTTCAGAGGAAAAGGTTAAAGAGAAAAGGAGAGAGAGTGAACCTTTCTTAAATGAAATCATTAACATCTGCTTTTGATGAGTTAAATTCTTCTCCGTGTCTTACGATTTATTTTACAGTAATGATTAAAAGCAATGCATTATAAAGATTTGTGTGTGTGTGATTTTCGTTAGTATAGTTCTCCAAATGATATATTAAAATAAGTTGCCATTTCTTTTACACACAGAAATTTTCAAGCTGTCCGTTATTTGTTTGTATTAATATATTGAAGGTTTTGTATCATGTGTCATAGATTTTGTGTATGACAAGAACTTTTTCTCATTTATAGGTAATATGAAATGCTATAAACGATATTATTTAAATCTATTTTTTTTAAATGTTCACTCTTAATTTCTTATCTATATTGCATTAGAAACAACAAATTGATTTTTGATTATGTATATCGCAATTTCATACTATGTTGAAGGGACAAAGAATACTTCCGATTAGGTTCTCCACTCTCCTAACTTTCCTGCCACGCCAACGTAAAGACTTTGAATCCAGATTAATTTAAAATACGTCAGTTCCTCTACATGACGAATTTTATGTTAGGGTATAATCATGTGGATCTACATAAATATCGCTGTTACCATTTGACAATAATTATTAAGGTGTGTATTTACCGCAATATATATATATATATATATAAGTGCGTTATATACAAATATATTAAGAACTAAATAGCTGAATTTAATTACATGATATTCTTTTTCGTTAAAAGTATTCATTGTAAGAGATTTTTCTTACACTAGGAAAATTTTTGGCAGTTAATGGTAATAGTCTTATGCACTGGCGTATCTAGTTCTGAGTGGGCCCCGTATCAAAACTTCTTTGGGGCCCATTTTTAGAAGTGAAAACCTTGTTAGTGGTATAGTAGCTACACATTTTGGGGCCTCTTTAGCTTGCGGGCACCGTATCATTGATATGGCTGTAGCTACGCCCCTGGTCTTATGTATATGTAGTTAGTCATGTATAACCTCTCTAAATAAGAAATCAGAGAAAAAATAAAAAGTAAATATAAATATATAAATGAACAGAAGATGGGTAGTTAAAGGCAATGCCATTTTTTTTAAAGTAAGGCTTTAAGTCAAACTGAGATTAAGTGTAATATATATATATATATATATATATATATATATATATATATACTTTATTTATGCCAAATTTAAGTTTTGAAGCTTTTGGATATTCCTCATCGTTTTTAGACAGAATGTTATTTCCACCAACATCAATATTTTACAACAGTCGGCTCTCTTAACATGTTAAGAAGTATAATAATTTACAGCTACTTAAACGTTTGACATCAGAAGAACTGTAAATGAAAGGTTCACATTTAATTTCAGCCGTAATTTCTAAAACAAATGAATCATTCTTATTCATACCATCTGGAAGTTCCCTTCCACAGATGTTTTAAGGCTATCTTCGGCTAATTTTAAAGAATAGGGGCCGAATTCGGAATATTTTAAAAGTACTCAAACATTAATATTTTATTCTGGCTACACTATCCAGTACAGAACACTTTATTTTATCATACTACTCATTTTTATCCGAGTTGACACATTTTTTCTATTATAAAATGTGTTTTGCATTTTTTTCCCTATATCGTAATGCTAAATGAGCTATCCTTTCACATGTTAAAAGAAAAAAAAACTAATTATTTATGAAATATTTTGAAATTTTAAACACACTATATTATAAACAAGTGCATGAGTTACAATGTGACATATTTTTATAAAAATTGAGGCATTTTTTTTCTGACTGAAAATGTGCTCCGCCTCAAGTTCACGCTCTACTACATATGGCGAAAACAGCCTTAATATATATCGGCAGCAACAGCTATCATGGCGCATTATATAAAGCATTTCCATAAATAATTTCATGATATACGCTGAATGTATGCGTGTACTATTTCAAGTATCTATACACATAATTATCATCATCATCACGACAGCCTAATAGTTATTGGCATGAACTATAAATCAAAATAAATAATTGAGAATAATTCTAAATATACTTCCTTGTAATCACAATAATCTCTTAGTAATTATATTTCATTGAATCTCTCTTATAAATCACTCATGGCCGTGTAAGAAAGATTAAGTGTATTACCAAAGTACATTTAATAATAATATATATATATTTCAATATTTGCTACATAATTTTACCGTTACATTATATAAACCAAGTGTAGATAATCTGCAGACTAATTTGATCGATTATTAAATGCGGGAAATTATCCCATTTCTCTCGTTAAATTGAAAATAATATCATCGTATGAAAACAGTATTATTTTCATGCTCTTAATGTAATACTCAAACAACTCTATGATACATGGTACTATCAATTGGAAAATATAATTTTATTACATATAATTGTAAATAATTTATATAATAATAACTAGATTTTAAACTAGATAGCAAATAAAATATACTGCGGATGTCGAAACATATACACTGAGCTATTTACTGATTTTCCGTTTGCTAAATACTCAAGTGGATAGAATAACACAAGGCACAAATATGAAAAGTAAATAATAAATTTAGTTGTTTAAAATTATTATTAGAATGAAGGTAATCAATTTGCAAAATATGTTCTAAAATTATTCTCATTGGCTAGTGAAATTTAAAGATTAATACCATATTGAATTAATAGCTTATTTTTTTTGCGACAAGCACATTTTCATGTAGATGAATAGATTTGCAGTCACATCATCAGAAATCCAACGCAGGTCAAATGTATGGTTTTTCTGCAGTTAGACAAAAAGAAAATATTTCTGCAGCAAGAACATTTAAAAAAAAACAATCCCCCCTTTTAATTCAGCAATTGCATATAAGTTTCTTTTAAAGTAACTGGAGTATTAAGACGGGCATGAAAAAACCGAACTTTTTACACATAAATGGCCTTGTGGATTCGATAATGTACATATGTACGAGTAATTAAGAAAAATTCTTATTTTGCAGATAGTTCGAATTGTAATGGAACAACTCAGGTAATCTACCTGTTAACTAGGTAATGTGCGCATTTACAACTTTTGAACTTTAACAGTTGTACTGTGACGTCTCTCGCGTCCTTCTGCTAACATAACTCCTATGTTCTTTGACGGCCACGATTAATGGCAAAACCTTTCCAACCCAATACCAAGAAGATAAACGAATGTAACATGTAAATGAGATATACTTTAAAAGGATAGAAGCTTTGATGATATAGCGCGGCAAGTTTAGAGATAGCTTAGTGTGGAATCTTTCAGATCAAGAGTTAGTTGTCCGATAGCTTTGGAAGAAATAGAAGTTCGTTATAGCGAAGTTGGAAACCTCGCTTAGTCAATTACATTATAGAATTCTCTCAATAGGTGAAGGAAGGAGATCTGAAAAAGGTAATATTTGGTATAGGTAGTTAGATGAATCGGTTTATTTATTATAACTAAGATAAAGGATCTAGTTGCGTGATCTGACTTAAATACAAGGTTTAATTGGGTGTTAACTCTCACTTTAAATAAAGTTGTCAAATTAGAATTAAGTAATATAAGTTATTCTTCATAAAAGTTGTATTAAGAACCAACATGTCTCATCATTTTGATAATCCCACACCTCTAGCTTACGCGGATCCGGAACGATATAGTCATCACAGGATGGCTATGTCACAATGGCGCCCGAACGTGTATAATTCTGGGTTAGGTAATGTAGGTGGAAGTACTGTACTACCTGAAATGTATTTTTCAGGAGCAGAGAATATTGCAGAATTTATTGAAACAATTGAGAATAACATACAGTTACTTGAAATCCCAAGTAATCTGTCATGTGCTTACTTAAAAAGTCATCTCAGGGGAAGGGTCAAGAATAGTATTAGATTTTGATCAAAAATCGTTGAAAATTCAAAATTCACTGGTTGAAGATAATAAGGTAAATAAAGGGAATTTACACGTTAATGGGTCAGAAATGAAGTTAAACATGGTGGCTAAAGTTTTACCGAAAAAAGCATGTGAAAAGTATAATTGGAGATAAAATTAATTGTGCCATAATTAGGGATTTAGTACTTACTTCGCGGGAACAATTAATAACAGAACAGAAAAATGACCCAGAATTAGGTCATGTCTATAGATATTTAGAAAACCCGGAAGATAACTCGGTTAATGCAACGATATGTGAGAATTGGTCCCACGATTTCCGTTTAATTGAAGGATTGTTATTTTATGCGAAACACGCAAACGTCATTAGGTGAAATGCGTGTATACATTCAAAATCTTTAAGGAATGAAATAATGAGAGAATTTCATGACAAGCCAATTGCTGGACACTTAGGCAGATTTAAAACGTATCATAAAATTCGGGACGTTTGTTATTTCCGTACATGAGAAAATTCATTGATCAATATGTCTCTACATGCCATATGTGCCAAGTTAATAACTATAAAAACGCGTTACCAGCTGGTCGATTAAATCCAATTATATCGAATTATCCGAATGAGATAGTGACGTTAGATTTGTTAGGCCCGTATCCTATATCGAGAATAAGACGTAACCGCTATATTTTAGTAACCAACCGATCATTTTCAGCAAATGGGCTGAAATTATACCTCTTAAAGGCCTCATCTCGTATAATAGCGGATATTTTTTTTGATAACTTTTATATCGCGTTATGGGCTCAATAAAATTAATAAGTATTAATGGTCCCCAATTTATATCGAGATTTTTGAGCACTTAGGTGAAGATT
This sequence comes from Trichonephila inaurata madagascariensis, assembly GCA_019973955.1. NCBI lineage: Eukaryota > Metazoa > Arthropoda > Arachnida > Araneae > Nephilidae > Trichonephila > Trichonephila inaurata. Next base: position 10,542 of record BMAV01022911.1, read on the forward strand.
AGGCATAAGGCATGTGAAGACTGTGCATATCGACCACAAACAAATCGGACTGAAAGAGAGTTAATCGAGATATAGTGCAAATGATTGCAAATTATGTTAATGATCAACACGATACTTGGGATCAATTCTTACGTGAGTTTGCTTACGCTATTCGTACGGCAGTGAATGAAACAACGGGAAAAATCACCTGCTGAGATTATTTTAAGGATAATTGATTACACCATTTCCAAAAACTAGTTATGATATTGGAAAGTTCAAAATTCAAAATTCAAAAATATTGAAAAGAGCTTTAAGGAAAGCTAGACTAAATACGAAAATTAAACAAGAAAGGCGGGAAAATATTATAATAGACGTAGAAAAAAGACATAAAAATAAAGGTAAATGATTGGGTCTTATTAGAAACACACCCTGTAAGTTCAGCAGCCAACAAAGTATGTGCTAAATTTAAACAAAAATTTGGGGACATATAAGTATTAGAAGTTAAAAATTATAATAATATTGTAATATGGAAATCAGGAAAAAAAGATTAACAGTTAACGTAGATCAAATAGAATATATCGTCATAGGAAATGTGACGAGGTCGAGATAGAACAGGTATCCCAAATAGTATAAGATCAAGTCAGGAAACTCGTACTTCGGAAAAAATACATCAAAGATTAAATGAGTCACAATATGGGAAAGAAAAAATCTGCACGGTGAAACGTAAGTTAGAGGCAAAAGAGAGTTGGTCGCCAATCAAATCAATATAAAAATACAGAAGGGACCCATAAAATAAATCACTGGTCAAGGTCCTTCCTGGATTCATTTGGGAATGAAAGTAAAAACAAAAGGATAAGGAATAATAGGGGTATTAAGATCAGCAATGTCAGGGGCAAGTGGACCACAAAGAAGTGTGGCAGAAGGGACCCAATAATACAAACAAAAGAACTTTTTCATCAGTACTATTTCTAGAGATAGAAAGAAGAGCAGAAAGAATCAACTGAAGTTCATATGAAAAGAACACAACTAAGGCCGACGGAGAACAGAAAAAAGAACCCCGACCAGCCAAAAGGAGACAACAGGGAAGTCAAGAAGGAAGGGACGACAAAGGAAGTTACAAGCCCTACAACAAGCAAAACAAGAAATTCCAGTGCAACTGAAGAAAGAAAAAGTGGGGAACACCTCATCGTTTGGAAATGGTTGGAGAACACATATAAAAAATCAGGTTGTATTGACATTTTTTATGATCTTCAACAAGTGGTCGGAAGAATTATGCAAGAAGAAGGAAGTCTCGAGGCGGTGCTTAAAGTTATAAAGCCAAGTCAAACACTACAATGAGTGTTTATTTAGTACTGGAACTTTGACTTGTTAAAAATTTTTCTGGAGAAAGCATTTGTAATCGCACATTTGTTGCTTCGATGTAGCAACTTCGTGAGATGCGAAAATTCCTTTGGTTATTTGTTATAGTTTATTGAAAATGTTTGTAATTGTATAATATGTGTATATATATATGTTGTTGTATTATTTACGTATTATGGGGCACATCTGGTTCGGGAAACACTTGGTAGTCAGGCACTAACAATAATAATAACGGCGCTGCGCATCATTGGGAGTTTTGGAACCAGATGTGGGAATGGAGATGAAAATTTATTGTGATATACAAATAATATATAATAAATAATTGTGAGAAATTAATTGATATTATGTAAAGCATAAATTGGAAACTAATGACTCAAAAGTTTTCAGTTTAGGAGACTGACCACAGAAAATTATAGCTAACAGAAAGAGAACTGAAATTCCAGCTCCATATGCAGTCATTGATAAAGATGCAAAAGGTGGTCTGCACTTACCCAGAAAATTTTTAGAAAATTTAAGTGTATGATTTATTTTGGTAATTTTGGATGTTAAAAAGTGAGAGTGGGCATAAATTAAACAGTAATTATTAATGTTGGCTAATTTGTGGAGTAAAATTGTGTCACGAGTTTAAATTTAAACTGAATATTAAATTTAATTCTAAGATAGTAATGAAAATTAAAGAGATCAAGATAAATATTGGAAATTATAAAGTTAGAGAAATGAGGATTTAAGATTAAAATTTAAATTAAAATCAGAAAGCGAAGAAATTCGAAATAGAGATTTAGACACGTAATTTATTAAAGGGCATTGAGCCAAAAAGTAATCACGTTTTTTCCTTGGAGGGTTTGGCTCCCGCCCTTCTGCTAACAAAACCCCATGTTTTTTGGGCCAGTTAATGGAAAAACCCTTTTAACCCCTACCAAGAAGATAAACGAATGTAACATGTAAATGAATATATTTTAAAAAGGAAGAAGCTTTGGTATGGCGAGTTTAGAATGGGATGGGAATCTTTCAGATCAAAGTTGTTGTCCGATAGCTTTGGAAAAAAAGAAGTTGTTTACGAAGTTGGAAACCCGCAGTCAAATTACATTATAAATTCTCTCAATAGGGGAAGGAAGGAGATCGAAAAAAGGGAATATTTGGTATAGGTAGTTAGATGAATCGGTTTATTTATTATAACTAAGATAAAGGATCTAGTTGCGTGATCTGACTTGAATACTAGGTTTAATTGGGTGTTAACTCTCACTTTAAATAAAGTTGTCAAATTAGAATTAAGTAATATAAGTTATTCTTAATAAAAGTTGTATTAAGAACCAACATGTCTCATCATTTTGATAATCCCACACCTCTAGCTTACGCGGATCCGGAACGACATAGTCATCACAGGATGGCTATGTCTCAGTACAAGCACTCCTGGTCACCCTAATTGGAATACAATCCAAGGAGAAACAAATATGCGTGAAGTTTCATGGTACGTAATATTTACGCGATGGAATATTTTTAATACAAGCGCTACAACAAGCTCTATATAAAAGAAACATTTCATGCAGTTGCTTTGCGTGAGCAGTTTCGGCAACTGCTACATATCGCAACAAAAGTTACCTGTAAATATACGACACAGAACTCGGTGTTCACCTGCATCATTTGAAACCATTTGCAGCGATACAGAATTTTTGCAAGGATCCTTTACCATTCTTACTATTATAGTTTCGATTGGTACTGGATTCCCCTCTTGCACTCTCAACTATGGATTGACGGTATATATAGTAACCAACCAGCACTATTTTATTCATTTTTTGGTGTCTCTTCTGGTTTAGCTTATCAGAACTTGCGTGGGACACCATTCTAACAGGAAAAAGTGCTACCGCATGTGGTATGCCTTTTAGGCCTTTAAATTGTACTGATACTTTGATCTGCTTGCTCTCTCCATCTATTGCCTATCGAACACATCTGGTCAATAATTATTAAATGACCGGTTCTTTATCCACCATTTATCGCTACTCCATTATTCTTATTAAGTGGCGTAACGCAGAATATTAGGCCCCACCCCTGCAAAGTCAGATTAGGAACCCCATGCCGGGTCATAGAAAGGAATGCAAAACCATAACATAACAGGCTTTGAACCACTTACAGTCCTGGAACATCCCCGTGATGCGGGATGTTCATTGCGCCATTGTTCTTATTTAAGGTAGAAAATGTTAAGAAAAGCCGTGAAAATACAATTCACTCCGTTATAACATTCATGTTATTGTACCGAATGCCTGAAATGTATGACTACACATTCAAACATTGATTATAAAAACAACAAGGATATTCATTTAAGGGTCTTATTATTTTTTAGAAAACATTAAAGTTTTTATAACGCTTTATTACACAATTTCAATGTGTGCACCATTAGTTGTGCGCAACATTTCGAGACTATACAAGATTTCTAGCCACATTATAAGAAGTATTGCAACATCAAAAATCTATATGGCCACTGTAATGCAACTTTTCGTCTCATCAGGATCATTAATTGAAGACTGGTAAATAATGTTTTACTCGTAATCTTCAAGAAGTTCAAAGGTGGTATGTATAGAAATCTGGGTGCCCATGTTAATGGCTTCCTCTTTTCATCTATCGCCTGGAGAACGTTTTCTCACTTCAAATTCCAATGTGGTTGTACCCCATTCACTCTGTACATGTTTTGCAGATTTAAATTCCGCAAACCTGTCATAACTTAATGTTGTTCTAGTGGTGAAGTGGTTTTAAATTGTGAAATCTAGTTTGCATCACATTAAAAAGGAATTTCAATCTTTTTCTTTATGGAACATAAAATAATATAAGTAAAAATATTTATTTATTTATTTTTTGAAGTTTATTAAGTGTAGACGTACTTTTCGAACACCTTATAATAATTTAACACATTTAAGAATGTATCAGTACGTTTTCAAAATTTCTGTCTACTATTATTTATTAAAGAGTAATGTAATGTGTGTGTGTGTGGACTTTCCTTACGTATGAAATGCATTTAATTATGTAATATTATAATTAAAACAGTGCGCAAAGTGACATAGTGTATGAAGCAAAAGATTATACAGTTAATAGGATGTTCAAATATTCTCAAATTTTATATAAGTTGCTGCTAAAAATAAATAAATAAGTAATAATAATAACAAAAATGTAACTGCATGCCAAACTGATTGGTTATGTATTTTAATATCATCTTAATTTTTTTCCTGATAAATGTGAGATCAAAATATAGTACTGTACATCAATCATGGTTCAATAACTTGCGTAAATAGTTAATCATTTTATGTTACAGAAGTTTAGTACTAGAATAGGGAATAGAATAGAAAAAAAAAGATGAAAAAAGTTTATTTAAAACACAAAGTTTAAATATGAGTAAAAAAAAATGGATGGCTACTTAATAGTGAAAATGAGTATTATGCTTTTAAAGCTGTTGGAAAAAAATTCAATTTAATCACATAATTGTTTTAAATGTTTCATTTGATACCTTTCCTTTGAAGATCTTATAATAATTATTGTTTGTATGTCCCTGTAATTATCTATACAAAATTATGAATTATCGTTATATAGGAAGTTCTTTTAGTGATTCATAACGAGTTCAAAGAAAATATTTTGCAATTACTAACTGCACAAAATATACCAACAAATTCTTTTCATGTCAATTTTCAAAAATTTTCGAAGAAGCACTTGTATGAGTGGCATTGCTGTAATAACTCCGTCATTTGAAGAGAAAGATTGTGACGGGCTCACGCGTCTATTCTGTAACATAACCTCTGGGTTCTTGGACGGCCAAGATTAATGGCAAATCTTTTCCAACCCAAATCCAAGAAGTGAAATGCAAGTGTAGATGCAAATAAGATAGCCTTTAAAAGAACAGAAGTTTTAGTAAGCGGGATGGCAATTTAGAGAAAGTTCTGTTGGGAAAAGATAGAAGTGTAATTTGACGGCCTACCAAAGATTCACGGATTCCTAGCCATTACCTCAAGGTGCATACTATTGCACGCGTGCCTTACTGTCTCTCTGAAAGTGATTGAACCATTGGGTGGAATTCAAGGTAGGGAAGATTATTTGATATCAGAATTCATAATATTATTAGAATTGAAAGTAGGCGGATAATAGAATTATTTAGATAAGTGATCCAATTGCGCGATCCGTTTTAGCTATGGCTACGTGTTTTGGTTTATTCTCACTTAAAATAAGTTTGTCCAATATATTAGAAATTTAAGAAACTCAAAAAGTCATATTAAGAATTCTAAAATGTCGATTCATTTCGAGAACCCCACACCTCTAATTCACGCTGACACCCAAAGATATGGTCGCCAAAGATCGACCATATCACAAGATGACTGTGCATTATCCTACAGAGAGCACTGAGTGCTGGGAGTGCATGCTATACCATCAGATCCCACCAGATGCGTATGTGATAGCGTGGGTACACGTTAAAAGGTATCGTTTGCATCATGAATGCCTCCAAATGATGTTAGCGCGTGGCCGTGCCATTGTTAACTGTGGAAAATGTGAATGCTATTGAAAGCTATCATTGAACGCAAAATGTGTATGGCACGGAGTGTATGAGTTTTAAATCGGTATTCCGAGATTTTCGTAGTGAAAGAAACAATGACAATGTGGTTATCACTAAGGAAACAGCTGTAGATATGGACCATCTCATGAGAATTAATCGGTGAATCGCCACTCGAGAAATGGCTCATGTATCTCTAATGTGGATCCAATGCGTCTGTGGCGTGCAAATATTGTTACGGCAATTATACTGGAGAAGTTCTCGAACAGCCCCCTTTCAGCCCAGACCTCTCTCAGTGAGACTATCACATCTTCGATACAATCAAGGAAGTTCTTAAGGGATAGCGAGATATTTGCCGATGATAATGAGGTTCAAGCTGCTGTTGAAAAGGGGTTCCACAGCCAATCCTGGAGCTTCTTAACCAGGGTATCCATCATCTCCTGAACTTAAGGGACACTTGTTTCAATTCACAAGGTGACTTTGCATAGCCTATCTGTTACGTCTGTATTACTTCTTTCATTTTGTATACTAATTTATATTAATGTGATATTCAACCATTTATCAAACCTACTGTAGTGCCACTTTCATTTGGGCGACTCTTGCAATTTCTTCAAATAAAAGTATTAAAACATTTCCAGACTGACTACATCATCAAAATTCAGAGCAGAAAAATGCTGACCTGACTTCTGTCTTCAGAATGTAGCTAATAGCTATCATGTGTGGTCTTTCATTAAATAACAACATGCAAGACCAGGATTTTTCTGACATAAGGATTTTGACAGACAGCCGATCCTCCGTCCAACATTTATTGAATTGGCCATTTATTGGAGATAGCACCAGCAGGAGTATTCTACACCTTTTTAAACAGTTTTCAGATCGGCACCCTATCCTTCTACAAAGGATCCCTTCACATGTATCCTGCCCGGGAACGAAGTAGCGGATGACCTTGCGAAGGCGGCTTCCAGTGATCCTGTGGATCCGAAAGACCACATGGTCCTTATGTCAAACGAGAACCACTCCAGGTTTAAAGAATAAATACGTAGAACCTGGATTGTCCCTCCTGTACACCCTTGGTACTTTCAAAGATACACTGGATCCCCTATATCATTCAAGGGTTTCAAATCTTATCAGATGACATTCTCGCAATTTCCGACTGGTCAATTGAGGTGCATGACTTTAGAAGTGGGCGAATGAAGCTTCCCAATTTGCTGCAAATGTGGCATCAGTTATTTTTCTTCTCGGCACATTCTGTTATGTCTAGGGTTTTCTTGTGAGGAAGTTGTTGCTTCCTCCCTGCTATTCTTAGACATTGTGCAGATTTATGGGCTCATGGATCTGGTCTAGTGAAACTAGACCAGGTGGGGATCAGTCCCACACAACCCACCACCAAAATTAAAACAACAATAACTTTAATTCGATATTTTTTACAGATAAATAAAGTTAATTGATTCATCAGAAATTATTTACACTCCCATGCTGATAAATATAAAACATTATCAAAAGTCTCAATTAATTCTAATATTTTTCTAGAATTTTTATCTCACGTCAAATTCAATAATAACTTTCCACTACTCATTAGTAACTAAATAATGTTTTCCATCCAATAAGCAACAAATTTTAATAAGAAAAAAGACACCCAGCATTGTTTTCATTAATTTTATTAAACCAGAAACGTAGCTGCATTATTATGAAATAACCCTAAATGAGATTGAATGTAAAAAGAGTACCACGAAACATTGATTAGAACAAAAATCCATTTATGAGACTTTTAATTATGTATTTTATACGTAATAAAAAGGTTATCAAACAGTCTCAAGGGATAAAAAGTAATCAAAAAAATATATTTTTATAAAAAATTATTTTTCTGTCTCTCACACGCGTTTTCAAGAAACATCGATTTTTCTGTTGGTTTTGCTTTTTTTTTATGACTAAAATAAAAGTGAAAGAGCTCAGATTTAGTTTAATTACGAGGCTAAAGAGCAGAGATTCATTCTTACGCTGATATTCCTGCTTCGTCTTCAATTCCCTCAGAAATTCCCACCGTTTCATAATCAACAAAACTTAATTTACGATGAAAAAAAAGAAACCAGGGTAATTCAATAAAGCTCTGATACATTGCCTTCGCTTTTCTTGTATCATATTAAATTAGAAAAAAGTTTGAAAAAAAAAATAGAATCGCGAAGGAATTGCATGCATAATGGGACAGGGTGAACAAAAATCTTTCAAAAAGAAAATGAACACCCTGAAGGAAAAAAAGAAAATCTTTTTAAATAGACGCTAATTTCCTTTTGTGTCGATGAACCAGAAAAATGGAATTGTTGGCTTAGAGTAATTACCAGCGTGTTCGAACGATCAGAGTTGTATTAAGTATGAATGCAAATACAAGAATGGTTTTAATTCTTCAGGCATTTTTGAGCATAATTTACTTTCGACAGAATAGAAATTTACATCAAAAAATAAAAGTACTTTTATGAATTTTTAAATTTTTGTTCGATTTTTAGTAGGAATTATTAGTAAACAAAAACAACTCTGAAAACATATACATCTGCAAAAGAAAAAAGTTAAGGAACTTTTATTCCACGGCTTCTTTGATATAAAAAAAGAGTCATTTTGTAACTCATATAGTGAACTTTTTGAAAGAAATTACAACAGTAAACAATTATATTACTATAAAGAGAACAACCATATCGTTTGACATAAGTGTTACTCAGTGGCGCACACAAGGGGGGTGATTCTGAAAGTCCGGACTCCCCAAAGCCGTCAATTTTTTTTTGATTGATTATAATTCTAAGTATATAATACGTAAAATTTAATTAAGTATTTGTTATTAATGATTAATTTTATTAATTAATGCTAATTATTTATTCAATAATTAGTTTTTACTGTGTTTTGCTCCCGAAAATCGTTAAAATCAAAAGGAGCAAAATACAAGAATGGTGAACTTTCGACCCCGATTCCCCTTTGAAAATGCCCTGTACGCTACTGGTGTTACTGCATGGTATAATTGTTTGAATTTTGAAAATGTTTAACAGCAATTTTCAATCTCGAAATTAATGTACATTTACACAATATATTTACATAATAAGAGTAAAAAGTTTAAAAATACATAAGCACGTGTATTAATATAAAGTACTATAATATTTCGCCAATCACACTAAAATACTATTCTTTACATTAAATTATAATGTTCAAATTATGTCTTCAAAAATGAAATTTTAGAAATCCTTTTAAATAATTTTTTCTTTCAAAAAATGTTTTTTAAACGCAGTTTCACATAAATATGTTAAATGTCCTTTTTTGCATTGAAGAGTACCTCAAGGATAACACCTTAACATCCATGGTGAGCAAAAGAGTATATTAAAAAATATCCAGATAAATAAAAAAAATCATTTCAAAGAAATTTTAAAATTATTTGCATAAAATTTCATGTCGACTAGAAAATGAATATTCTTTCAAAACTTTCCAGATTAAAACTTAAACAAAGAAAAACTAAATACATATAAAAAGGCTAAAACGAAAGTCAATACTAGTTTTTGCCGTTATTCAGGATATAAGTACAGACAATATCTAATCTATACGGCTTTGAAAAACAGTAAAGGTAAAAACAGCATAATTTTAAGGGATACCGATGAATGCTTTTTTTAGTAAAGAAAGAGATCAATATGTTAAAAAGAAAATATAAACTTACTTTAATTTTTTTTAAAAGAAAAGTCTGAAACAGATTTTTTAATGAGCTGCTTGTTTAAAACGTCATTTATTGATCTCACAGTTATATTGAAAAGTTATACACTCAACTCTATTATTTATATTTGTTAACCAAATCAACTTACATTAAATAATAAAAATTTAAATTTATAATAAAAGATAAATAAATAAGATTCCATACATAAAAAATTTGAAGTTCTTTTAAATAAATTTCTGATGAGAGGAGAAAAAAACCCTTTAGTGTGGTGCTGTTATCGTATCCCATTATTTCATCAATACAGCTATTTGTTTCTTAGAACAGTTTTAAATATCTACGATAATTAGAATATATGACTCGTCTTAATGTTACTCTTTCCTTCATTATTTTATGGATATCTTAGAGATAGATAAATCAGTTTAAAAGCAGGCAAGGGATGAAATAAAGCAATCTGATACATTTTAGTATATCTAATAACGTACACGTACTTTCAAAGTAATTACCCCAAGCACAATTTTTATCGAACTTCAATTTATTTAAATGGTTTTGAAAGACTTAATCAGAAATTCTTGGAACAAAAATTGCATGCATTTTTAACACTCGTTTAAACGTTTAGAAGAACGTTAAAGAAATAGATTTGAGACGAATGATTGAATTTTTAATGTTTTGCTTCTGTCAAAAGAGATACTGTTACATATTTTGCTATATATTAAAAAAAAATCATTTCTTTGTCTGAAATTGGAGCTAAAATATCCTATTTCAAAGTTGAATTTCGTGATATTTCCATGTTCTTTTTATGCGAATTTTAATACATTTTCGTAGAATCTCTTCCTTTTCCTGTACATTTCTGAGATTGAGATGGTTCTTAAATTAAAGAAGCATCGGATTTTTTATACATTCTTGAAAATATCTGTTTTCATATCGTTGAAAATTTCATGAGTGTACAACTCCTAAACTTTTTAATGTTGAAAAAATAGAAATAGATATTTCGAACAATTGAATTGTATACTACTATGCTTATATGAAATTGTATATATATATATATATATATATATATATAGTATAATAAAATAATAAGTGAAAGTTGTATTACCTACAAGGTCATGAAAGAAAGAAATTGCATTCCAAGAAACATAACAAATGAAGATACAGAAAGAGCTTTAGACTAAAATGGAGATCTATTATGATTTCTAAAGCTGTCACTGAATTAGGCCAGCGATTTAGTGTTAAGCTGCTGTATGGGCCACCTTGGCATTACTGCAGAAATGTTCGACATAATAGAAAAAACAGAGTCATGTTGAAAAATTAGCCCTATTTCTAACACACGTGGTTAAAACATCATATAATAAAATAAAATGAAAGTATGAATAGAGAACAATAACGTTTCTCTCATAGAGAAGTTCTATCTTCTGTTTATATAGAGAAGATGAATAAAATTCTATTGGAAAGACTATGATATAAACATATATATCTAAATCTTTCTCTCTACACCTAAGAATTTTTTTGCACGATTTTAAAATAACACGGTTCACCAATTTACTTTTTTACAATAATTTTTTGTTCTACAATAATGTTTTACAATGTTTTTTTGTTTTGCTTTTTGTATTTAAGATATGGCTCACAAATGACCAAATTAATTTCTTGATGAAAAGTAGTATATGGAGAAATTTAGAAAAAAATAACAAATACCACCTCAAAAAACTCTTGCATAATACTACACTGTTCGAATTAATTCGGAAAAACATGTTTTTCTTGTTTGAGATGGTATGTTATTACTAGTGTGTCCCGAACCACCTCAAGTTCGTTATATCGGCCTTTAGGTAGTGTGGCAAATCGACTTTGACAATAACTTATTCATTTTAGTGTATTGGAGCTCAGTTGGGAGCTTTACAGTGGGGCAGCTGGCAATTTCAATTTTGTGCTATGTATAACACGCGTTACTTTTACTAGTTCAAGGATGGATATTACTCCAAGGACCCTTTAAAAAATAAATCACTCTCAATGAACACACTTCTATAACTATAGATATAATTATGGCAGTTGGTGTGATTGAATAAAGTTTTTCAAGAATTTTAAGAACATTTCAAAATTCTGGAGCATCATCTCCAAAAAAGAAAAGAAAGATGTGGGTGCAAGGGGAAAACTACTCCAAGAATTGATAAAATTTTAATAAGAAATAGTAAAAAAAAAATCCAAGGAAGACCTTTGAAGGGATTTATTGGATAATGGTGTTGAAGCGAGTAACTCAACTGCACGGAAAAGGCTTCTGGGAGGTGGCCTTAAGGCAACGAGACTAAGGGAAAAACTATTTCTAACTAAAAAATGAGGAAAAAACGTATAGTATGGGCCAAAAAAAGTCGATTATGGATAGTTAACGGCTGGAAGAAGGTGATTTTGGGTGATGAAACATTTATTTGTGCAGAAATACAAATCAAGTGTAGTTAGACGAAGTGAAGTTGAAACTGTGTTACGAGATCATATCCAACAGACCATAAAACACCTTTCTAAACACATGTTTGGGGTTTTCTAACAACAAATGGCCATAAAAACTTAGTTCCTCTTAAAGCAGTGTTTCTCAAACTGTGGAGCGCGCCCCCCTAGGGGGCTTAATAACTCCACGAAGGGGAGGGCATATTGAAAAGTCGAAAAAAAAAGTTATTTTAAAAAAGTTATTAATTTATTGAATCTATACAAATAAAATACATTTTGACATAATAAGAAATAAATATACATATACACTGATATAAAACTCTTATAAATGTATCAGTACTGCAAAATGTATTTTATAATTAATTTAGCAATCCTAAGTTAAGAACAAGTTTAATAATTACCATTGATTCCACGGGTTTGTCATATACAAAATTGTATACAGAAATAAACTAAAAAAGGAATAAATAAGCAAATACTCTGAAATAAGTAAATTCTTCGCAAACACTGCCAAGGTCTTTTTATTGCATTCTAAAGCCTTTCGAATAATTTTATGAATAGCAGTGTACAGAAAAGATCGTACTGCGGAAAGACGTATATATACGTCTGGGCAATTAACGCTTTGACTGAGTGAGACGTTTATATACGCCGGTGGAGCGTAAAAGTTTAAAGTTGTATTGAAGCTTTAGCGTCAAAGTATAGCATCATTGAATTCAATACATTGTTATTGTATGGAAGGGGTGCGATGAAAATTATGATTGAATATTGGGCCGCAGATATTGAAAGTTTGAGAAGCACTGTCTTAAAGGCATAATGAATTCTGTTAAATATATATAAATGTTACGTAGTAGGATTGTTCCATTCAATGAAACATTTGATGGAACTTTTCAACATGACTTGGCCCCTTGTCACAATTCGAAATTGGCCCATACTTTTATGTGGGAAAATAAAATAAAAGTGCTCGATTGGCCTGGAAATTCCCTACACTTATATCCTATTCAAAACTATCTCAAGGATTTTTCGCTAAGATGAATCATGTGACAAGAGAGCAAGTGATAAAACGGGTTATAGTAATATGTTTCCAAGGTGATGAAATCAAGAACATGTGGGCTACTCAAGTAGAATCAATGCCAAGACGTGTTGAAAAGGTCATTTCTGATAAAAAAAGAAGACATACTTCGTACTAATATACAGATTATCCAGTCTATTTTAAGTATGTAATGATAAAAAGCTCAGACCTTAGAAAAAAATCACTTTTTTCCCACTTGTCCCAATTAATTCGAACAGTATAGTAAGTCGTTTGATTAGTCTCGCCGGAGATTAAAACTGCTGTTGGTATCACTGAGTTGTTGAACAGCAACATTTACTCCTTGAAAAACTGTAGATATCTAAATGTTCTTACAGCCATTTTTTGCTCCTTAAAAACTGTCTGGAGTCGTATTATTTTTTTCTAAAGTTAATTTGTAAAAAGAGTATATTCAGTAATTATATCCCCATACACTTAATTCATTATATTTTTGTACTATAAGGTGCACTATTTGAGAATTTGTGAGAAAAAAAATACAGTTTTTAAAAGATATAAATTATATTAGAAAATCAGAACTGCTTTAAATTCACAAATATGCCCTAGAAGAATTTTTTTTGTTTGTGTGTGTCTAAAAAGTATGGAAAATTAGCTAGATAAGCTTTTGGTATTAGTGTCGCAATAGTAAGGTTCAGAAATGGAAGTTAAATAAAGCAAAATTTTTTAATCAGTGGAAAATTTTTTTTATATTTCGTATATTTAAACATTATATATAGTCTTGATATTACGCATGTCTTATAAAAATTTTTTTCAATATTTTTATTCAATAATGTACTTTTAAATAAGAATTTTAAAAAAGTTCGAGTATTGATTCTCATTAGAATAATCAGTCTGATAATGCTTTCCTTGTGCCTTTGAACACTAATATGGTTCGATATAAATAAAAGAAATTATGTGTGGCAGCCTATATTTTATTCCTATCTAATCAATACCACCTCTTTTGCTAAAACCCAGTAACTAATCTTGGGGTTACATCAGTGCTTCTCAGACTTTCAATATCTGCGACCCAATATTCAATCAAAATTTTCATCGACCCTCCCCCCCGCTCCAGGCAATAACAATGTATTGAATTCAATAACGCTATACTTTGAATTTAAAGCTGAAATATGACTTTAACCTTTTAATGGCTACCAGCATATATTAACGTTTCACCCAGCCAAGACGTTAATTGCCCCTGACGTATATGTACGTCTTTCCGAAGTACGATCTTCTCTGAGTACTGCCATTCATAAAATTATTCCAAAGGCTTTGGAATGCAATAAAAGGACTTTGATAGTGTTTGCGAAGTATTTCTTTATTTAAGAGGATCTGTTTATTTATTCCCTCTTCTCCTCTCCCCCCAGTATGTCACATTCCCACACCTACGTAGAAAACGGTGATATTGGGGAGCAAATCGCATAACTTTTAATAGGCAGTGAAGAAGTTAATTATGAACCGTACAAATTATCAAGATAAGTGTTTATTTTTGTATATAATTTTATCAATGACAAACCCATGGGGTCACTGGTGATTATAAAACTTGTTATTAGCTTAGAATTGTGAAATTAGTTATAAAATACATTGTACAGTACTGATACATTTATAAGTGCATTATATCAGTGTACTTATGCAATTTATTTTTTATTATGTAAGAATGTATTTTGTTGGTATACTTTCAGTAAATTAATATTTTTTTTAAAACTATCTTTTGTTATCGACTCATCAATATGCTCGCACCCCCTCGTAGAATTACGACACCCTTCTACGGCGCCGCGCCCCGCAGTTTGGGAAACGCTGGATTACATTTAACACAAGGCTTAATTTCGGACCTCATATTAATGGGTAGCCTTTAAAGTATTTTAGGTGAGAATTCGGGTTTTTCAAACACAAGACTGGAGGATTTTTTTAATGTACTTGCCTTGAAGGTTTCATATTCTGGTGTTATTTACTCATACCTTGAACATTGGGGCCTTATTTGGGATTCTTATTATAAAGATGACATAAATTGTAAAGGACTTTCAAGAGCTATTTGTTTTACAGAAAAAAAATATTCACGGGACTTATTCTCTTTCTAAGCAATGCTTTGTATATTCTGAGTTCGAACTCACAAGATGTTTCTTGTGTTCGGTTTTTTTTTAATCGTCAATAATACAATTAACTACGTTGATACTTCGCAAGCAATTTTTCTTTTTCCGTACCAGCAAGAAGTTTAACAAATAACTGCTTGTTTGAAAATAAATTTATCGGATGTGATTAATTACATAGATAAATTCCGAATCTATCTATATATATATAAAGAAGAAAAACAACTCACTCATCCCGATATCTCCGGAACTATTAAACCTACAGACTTGAAATTTGGTAGCCATGTTACTTTCAAGGAGTAGAGATCCGCTAAGAACAGATTTTACGAAAATTGACTCCCAAGGGCCATTGCGGGGGATCAAAGGTGTGATAGATAATTAATTCCATTTTTAAACTATTAGACACATACAGTCTTGAAATTTGGTTCCCAGATTCCTTTCATAGAGTAGAGATTCACTAAGAAATGGGTTAGTTAAAATCGATGCTCAAGTGGCGTTGCAGGGAATTAAGGGGCGTTATAGATAGTTATGCATGCATGCATGGTTTCAATATTTTCTTTGTTTAATTATTAAAATTTTCGCCGAATTAGGACTCTGCAGTTGCCATCCAATTTTCTGTAAACATTGGAGAAGTTTATATTCTTGCTACTACACAGGTAGCCAAGTTATTTTAGTATTTGCCTTGTTGAGAAGAGTCAAGTTTTAAAAGCCTTTCCATGGAAAATATTGTCGTGTAGTGACGCTTTTACCCGTTTAAAACTGTTGACGATCAAGTTTGTGTAATCTAGAAGTTTGGAGAAGAGGTTTAAGTACGTGTAGTTCTCAAAATCGTCCGGATTTCAAGTTTATGAAGTCCGTCACTAAAAGTCATTATGTTGCTTCTAGAAGCAACGTTCATAAACATATACAATACATAATTGGATTCAGTTACTATTAAATGGTATTAAAGCTAAAATTTATTATGCTAATGTACTTTAAAATAGTTATTTTCATAAATTTAGGTCATTCAAATAAATATTACTATCCTTCTTTTTATAAATGTAGAATATTTATATATTTTTCAATGATACCTAGCTACACTTTTGAAACGGTATTTCGTGAAATGTGACCTTCATTTTCTGATGGGAAAAAAGTGAAGTTTTAGAGGAAAACCGAAAAGATTTTTCATCTTCGCAAACTGAGGTAAACATACAATGTCAATAGACATAGAGAAACGAAAGTAAAAATAGGCTTCTACCGAAATACTTTTCCGAGTAAGAATTTTTTCACTTTCGCCATTGAAAATCAATGCTTTAACAGAATAAAGTTTACCTATCTACTTTTCATTTTGAAAATGAAGATTATTTGTTTTTTGACTAAAAGAATTCACAAATTGAAGAAAACGTAGCAAAATACGAGTCTTTTTCTTATTTGATGTGTGGGACTGCATTTCGAGATGTAAATATTTTGACCAACTCTAGCTTTTTCGCTTTTATTTGAGGATAAATAGTTGATTGAAATTTCAGTGTCATCTTTAAAAAATGGCAGCATTAAACATAAAACGTTTGTAATTCTCTCTCTCTCTCTCTCATATCTCCCATTGCTTTTAAAAATAACTATCTCTAGGGTGATGGAATGAAAATACATATTTCAATAAATTTCTATATGTATATTGAATAGGTCAGATTGAGACAGTTATGTTATCTTCGAATATAAAACTGTCACGAGGATTGTTAGTGGTGGGTCTCATGAAAACTCTTCATCAGAAATAATATATTTAAATATAAAAACAAATGCGCAACTTAGAACTTTCGGGATTTGAAGCTCACATAATGGCGTTACATCGATGTAAGATAGCAGCTCTTTTGTCGACCTCGTCATGTGACATGCGGAGTATTCATTCTGATTAGTTTCTATTCTGTTTCGGAAAAAAAATGGATAACAGAAAACATTCAATAAAGAAATTATCCTTCTCATCGGCTTTCGATAATTTCAGAAAGGTTTTGGAAAGACTTTCTTGCATTGAATTGCTTAACATTGATATTTAATAACAAAGCGATGGAATAAAATCAAAAACAAACAAAAATCTATCTTGAGCATACCAGCTATATTTTTAGTTAATGCAGTGTAACCTATGGACGGTTGAGAAGAAATTGGGATTCATCATCTGCAATCATTATACGATATTTCCATATTTATTTAATGGGTAGAATATATAAGTTCAAATTCTTGCGGTGTAATGTCTTTTTTTTTTAAAGAAAGGGGGGAAAACAGTGCAATTTAAATTACGATCATTAAAGATGACGCACTGATACTTGTTTGTGAATTAAATACCCAAATATGAAAACCAGATTTTAAAATCGAAGCATTCCCCAAACTGAATTAGAAATCTAGCTACGCTTTCGAAGCACTTACGAACAATTTCTATTAATCACGTGATCTCAAAGTTATTCCCAGAGGAATCCGAACACGGTAGGAACACATTTTAATGGTGCATCATCTTGCATGAATTACAAAGTTCGTTCTAAATCCACTGGTGCTTGAAGCATTGAATCAAATTATTGGAAAACGTGAGTTCACTGTGTGGCACAAGTATCATTTTCTTCCCGGTAAGATCCTCTGTGATCTTTTTACCAGAAAGAACCATCCAAATTAATATTTTAGAAATCAGTGATCCTGTCACTCTACTCTTTTCATTTGCCACGTTTGTATTAGTATGTGTTTATTCTGTATCCATTGTGAGTAGAAATTTATCATCTATATATCAAGAAACATATTTCACACACCACTGAATATTTACATAATACTGTTTGAAAAATGCAACGCCATTTATTCGATGAAAGTGTAACTATAATATTATAAATATAACTTAATTAATATTATTTCTCATTAATTAATATTATTTCCCCCTTTTCTATCTTATCACTTATTCTGAGATTTATATAAATTTACAGTTAAGGAGTGATTTTAATCCTCACAGTAAATCAAATGATTTTTTTCTCTAAAATGTTTTTGAATTTATTTTTCAGTCTGAACCAGCCGTAAAAAATTCATTCCAAAAACACAATTATGTTCCCAGTAACTGTAACATTTTAATTAAAAAAAAAAATAGTTTTAATAATAGTTTTAGTAATAAATTGAATGTATATCATATTGTTTTTGCATATTTAAAAAAAATTATAAGTATAAAAATAGTCCAATACCATATAGAAAGGAAAATCGAAAACTACAAGGGGAAATCGTTTTTTTCCCTTTTTTTTTTTGTTGTTTTTTTATTAATTTTAACTATTTAATAAAAGTATTTAAAAAAAAAATTTTTTTTTGTTGAAAAGTAGGGAATTTCTTAATTTTTTAAAAAAAAATTTAAAAATATTTTTTTAACGAAACAAAACAATAAATTATAGTCTTATATATATTTAATACTTGAAGTAAGGAAAAAAATACACGTATGCCATAGAATAAATAATCAAATAATGAAAATAGAACTAAGTGAATGGACTTATTTAAGGAATTAAATTAAAAATTCTGATTTACGAGCGAAAGCTGATAATTAATATTCTTAAGATTTTACAGTTTGTATAAGAATTCAAGAATTGACATTAAATATACTGAATTTCTTTTAAATTGAAACGTATGTAGCAGGGATGAACTAATTTTTTGAAATACACATATATAATTTAGATAACGATTTATTCATATTTTATTATGTTAGAATAAATACATTTTAACAAAACCCTAGTTATTATTTCAGTTAATCGTAACTCTAAAAATAATGTGAATTTTTTTAAAGTTTTTGTTCATCCTCTGTATGGAAGACTTAGCTATAAAAAGGCAAAATATATTGATATACACTCATTGACTAAAAAATTAGCTCACCAAGAAATAAGTGCGGGATCGTAACGAAACTTGGCATGAAGGTACATGCCGGGGAAATATGCAAATGATTAGAAATGCAGCGTAATTGCGCATTACGTATAGCCGGTAGAGGGCGTTTAACGTCGTTCTCCGTGGAGAAAACAGGTAACCAAATCTTGTTTGAGTGTGCTGAATCGTTTACAAAGTAAGAGCTGAGGTAGACATGTCATTACGCCGTTTTCAAAGACAATATGAGTACCTGTTGCAGTTTGAGAAGGGGAGAATCATCGGCATGGTGGAAGCTGGGTGGTCTGCTAGGCGAGCAGCTCGTCAATTAGGCCGCTCTGATTGTGTTGTGAGGAGGTATTGGGGCCAGTAGATCCGAGATATATCATTTACACGAAGACCAGGCTAAAGACGCCCTCGACAAACCAGTTGTTGAGAAGACCGTAACATCGTAAGAAATGCATGCGTACAGCCAACTGCTTCATTGGCCGCCATCCTGGCACAGGTAGCACCTTCTCTAAGGGACTCTGTGCCTTCTCGAACCATATGAAGAGGCCTGGTTCAAGGACATTTCGAATGGTGGAGCCCATTACGTGTGCTGCCCTTGACGCCCACCCATCAACGCCTCCGTTTGGAGTGGTGCCACGCACGAGGAAACTGGACTGCTGCTGAACGGAACCAGGTCGTCTTTAGTAATGAATCCAGATTCAATCTCAGCAGTAATGACAATCGTGTTCATGTGTGAAAACCCCTGGAGAACGTCTCAACCCTGCCTTTTCTTTACAGCGACACCCCGCTCTCCCAGCTTGTGTGATGGTATGGGGTGCTATTGCCTACAATACACAGTCACCCCTAGTATTGATCCATGCCACCATGACAGCCCAGCGGTATGTACGTGACATCCAGCAACCACATGTGTTGCCACTCATGCAACGGCTCCCAGGTGCCATTTTTCTACAAGACAATGTTCGGCCTCACACCGAAAGGGTGGCACAAGGCTGTCTCTGAACTCTTACAACCCATCATTGGCCTATCCGATCCCAAGATTTGTCTCCAATCAAGCATATATGCGATCCTTTGGGACGGCGAGTTGGGCATCTCATGGGTTTGAACGAACTAGAGGCAAGGTTGCAGCAAATACGGAACGAAATGTCTCAAAACATCATACAGAACTTGTATGCCTCAGTGCTCGATCATATCGCAATGTGCATTCGCTCTAGAGGGATTCAACAGGGTATTAAATCCTCCATTCTTTTGCCTTTTTCTTTGAAATAAATGATCTTTTTTCTTTGATTTTATAATCATTTACTTATATCAAAGTAATCATTATGTATGTAAAATTTCGTTTCATTTTAACGACTCCTTCTTGGTGCATTTTTTTTTTTTTGTCCATGAGTGTAGAATTAATTTTTGTTAAAATGAGCATGTTTTGAAAATATCTCGTTCTCTCTTAATTGTTTGCCAAAAAATTACATTTAAATATTTTTTTTTTCCTAAATACATTTTTAAAACATTTTATATGTGTATTCTAATTCAACTGACACACTTTAAATAACAAAATATTATTCATTTAAATTATTCAGAATCACAGTTATGAAAGTATTTATTCACAGAAAATTAAAATATTACTTTTTAGATATAAAATTTTGATTTTAAAGGAATTATTGTTTAAAACAATAATTATTCTCATGAAACCTCATATGATAGAAAAATCGTTATCTCGCTTAAAATAAACAAAATGTTTGATACACTCAATTAGAATATTATATTTGAATAATGAAATAAAAATATTTACTTTTACTCTGAATACAACATAAAAATAATTACAAGAATTTAATTTGCAAATAAACACTGGATAAGTATGCATTTATTCGCGAATTAAAAACTTGTAATTATTTTTTATTGTATACAGAGCAAAAGCAAATATTTTATAAAGGATATTTAAAAAAGATAAAATTTGCCTTCAGTTTTCTGAGAAACAAAGAAACATCATAATCACAATGATAAAATTAGCTTGCATTCTTTAATTCGTAACATTCATTCTATTTTTCATTCCATAAAAGGAAAGAAAAAAGGGCACTTTGTCCAAATTTGAATGAAAGAAGAACGCAAAACGTACTAATTACTTGAAGTTTTTTTTCAATGTCATTAACAAAACAAAAGATTTAGCATCTTAAAAATTGAAAGACAAGAAAACAATGATTCAAAGCATAACAAACATGCTTTAGAAAATACAAACAACTTTAAATAGTGAGATTAATCTCATTCGTGTAATAAGTTATTTTCAATTGTTTTATGTAGCATAAAAAGAAATCAAATATGTATAAATTTTTAAATGAATCCTGTTTTCAGAGATAGCATTTTTTCATTCTCATTTTTTTTCTATAAAGTATACTTATTTTCCACAACTACAGAAATATGAATCAATAAGTAATCTTTTCATTGCTTATAAGTGATTTAATTATGAAAAAATGAAGAGAGAGGTTCATAGTTCAAGAAAAATTGAAATTGTTATACTAAATTAATTGGAAATCATATTTTTAGTTTTGTTTCTAAAATATACAGGGTCAGCACAAGTAATTGTCGATATTTTAAATATTTCTATGTATTTTCTAAATTTTTACACATATTACAATAAGTGGTACCTGGAATTAAAGAAAAATAACCAATTTTACTTTTATTTACAAAGATCGATGTGTGGCTATTTTATTACACGAAAAACATCAAATCTTTAATCAAGTTCATTCCACACATTTTGTAGTATCACCATGTCAATGGCTTGTAATGCTACACAAATAAATTAAGTATTAGTAGTTTAATATTATTTTATGTTGAGTGGGGAGGAAAAAGTTTGGTATATACTGTGTATCACTAAATGAAATATGTGTAATAGTTTTTTTTGACAGTATAAATTTTTAAATCCAGTCATTCATTTGTGCTACTGGAATGATTAAAATAATGGATACATTATTTTAAGATTTTGTGCGTGTAGATTCTTTTGATGTCATTTGTCGATAATTTGAGTAATTGTTAGAATTTTATAAATAAAATACTTTGGAATCGATGGAAATATCAAACATGGTTTTTCGACAAAGTTGTGGGCCAGTTTTTCATCATTACACTGCCCATTTTTGAAGGTGGTATGCATAACCAATACCTTACTAAATTTTCCAGAGTCAAATAACTTGAGAAAAATATTTGACGTTATTATCTAAAGTAATTTCGGCTGTGTTTTAAACTTGTAGAGTTCTTAACAACACATTAAAACTCTGAGGGAACTTTTGAAAAAATGATAAAAATTGTATTTAATTGTATGATAAACCAAGTTCATTTTTTTGAATTTTTTAGACTCCCTCGTAAGTACCAGAGTGATTAATCTTAGATAACTGTTTGCAATGACATGGAAAGTCCCGAAATGATATCTAAATGCATTATTTTAAAGAAGCATACTCCATTACTTGTATACATATGAAAATAAAGAGCTGGAGTGTATGCCGGATACGAAGTTTACACTTTCGAGAAATGAGGCTAGAAACAAAATTGAAAGTCTTAGGCACTTTTTTACAAACACTTTCCATATGAGGGACAAAAAGTAAATTTTACGTTTATAAGGAACTCAAGGTTTTTGAACTATTTTATTAAAGGAACTGAATGGACGAAAACTAGGACTAAAGTTAAATTGTATTGATATTGTAACTTCCTCATAAATTTGAAACATGCATTTAGATTAATTTCTCAGTCTCTGTGAGTCACAACTCCAGCTGATGTTCAAAATATTTGAAATAAGGAATCACAATGAAACATTTGTGATCCTGACCTACCACGGCAGTATCGTTTGCATATGTTACAAATTTAAACACGACAGCTTGCAGAATGTCATTAATATAAAGTTTGAAAAGTTGCAGAGAGATTTAGTAACAATCCTTGCAAGATGACGCTTTTGATTAGGTAAGGGTAGGAAATTTGTTTCAATGGTCGCAGAACGAACGAGAAACGATAACATTTTACTATCTTAATTAAAGGTATCGAGCATATAAATCATATTATCTCACTTTTAAGCCGTTATTTCAGATTTTACTGAAACCCTTAAGCTCTATGTACTCCACGTGAACCCTATAAACAATCAGAATAGCCTAAAGGAACTGATGAATTGTAGAGACTGAGAAGCAAAATCAAACTGCTTTAGAATAATTATTAGCTTTGCAAATATTATGAAGATGTGTGGGAGGAGGACAAACTTGTAAACATTGTTTTAACAGCAAAGCAGTGCGAGAATACTATAAATTTGAATAAATTCTTATTGGAATCTGGTTACAGAACAGGAATTACCATTGCTGTCTCTGAATAGAAGTGAATATTTTAAAAGTGCAACATGTCTTTAATGTTCAGGTAAAAGAAAGAAGATAGATTTTAAAAGGAGATTTTTAATCATGTTACTAATAATTCGATTAAAACCAGATGCTTTTTTTGGTTTAATGTATCCTAAATATGTAAAATTTATTTTCATTTTGTTGGTTCGGTAGCTTTAATTATTAAAGAGGAGTCTCCTCAAGTAAGCAGCTCAAACAATTCCTCAGTATTTCAACAGCGCTATCTAGTCAGGATGTTTAATATAAAATTAAAAGAAAAATTTTCTGTATAAGTTGAATAAGTGCATTGAAGGTTTTAAAAAAATAATTTTTGTTTTCGAATAAAAGACAAAATGCTAAATAAAGTAAAATAAATGCAAGATAAATAAGTTCTTTTTTGAAAAGTGTGGTTTTAAAAGGTTTTTTACGGTTAAAAATAGGTTCTATCTTAAAATTATAGAGAGAGGAATGTGTCACTGCTATTTTTTTTTTATTATAAACGAATAAGTAGTAAGTGGTTTAATAATTTTTTTTTTCAATTTCTTTTATTTAAATTAATAAAAAAAATAAAACAATAGCTTTAGTATGGGTTCCTAATATTTAATTATTTTCCTTATTGCACATTAAATATTTTTATGAACAAAAGACGTTTAAACTTTTACCTAAATATTGTACAGTTCTGAGATGAAAAAATTGTCTACACACACACACACACATTTCAAATTTTTATTAAACTTAATTCATTATTGTACGGAATACGTCGGGCTCTATCATTGTTTTATTATTTTAACTATTTTCAAACAGTTGATAAATTATTTAAATATTTACTTTACGGTTTTCTGTCAAACTAATTCCGGTGAGTTAACAAGCATCACGTGAAAAACTTTTTAAATATGTATCTGCTATTCAATTCAAAAGTTTACGGCGGTTCGGTGACGTGTTTGGTTTGTCACCAGCCTTCTGCACTCACGGTTGTGAGTTCGATCCCGGGTCAAGTCGGTGGATTTTCATGATGCAGATAATCAACAGCGGCCTTTTTGTATGTTTATACGGCATGTAAAAGATCCCTAGAGAGTCTGTTCGGGCATCTTCAGAGTTCAGGTGCTTTCCACTAGGGAGGAAACTGGGCGTCAAAATTACCTTATTTTTATGTATATTTTTAGGACCTCACAAACTTATATAAGTATATAACGCCATGTACTATGTAACGCTAGGAAAACTTATGCCTTAATGTATTGTAAGTTGAAGTACAAAATAAAATGCGGAGAGGAAGACTTGAAATTTATTTTTTTTCCTGCTTGAAATATATTTAAAAAAAAATAGAACTACATAATGCACATAAATAACAGTTTTAGAATTTGTACACTGAGTATAAACAGTTGTATAGTTTGTACAATGGAGATTGGAAAACAGGGGGTACCGCTCCCCTATTAGATTGATAAAAAATCGTAGACGATTTATATAACTACTGCAATTACACGGTAGCATAAAAATATGTTTTATCAAATTTCTAACTTTCAAAAGCTGTATTAGTTGAGAAAAAATTAAAACTGTATATGTTTCTTTTTCAAGCTCTTTATCATAATAAATAAATCTGAGAAAACATTCCTTTGAAATTTAATAAATGTGTGTTAGTTTTCTAAATTTGCTCCTTTATATTTAAAACTTTATATAATAACTACCGTAAAATCCGGCGTATAACGTGCACTTTTAACACAAAAAATAAGATCACAATTTAAGGATGCGCGTTATACCCCTGGGTATGAAAATGAGGGCTCTAAACATAAGAAAAAGAGATGAGCATAAAAAAAGCTGGACTTCTATATATGTCGAAATAGGTTTATTTGAAAGAAATGACATTCCTTATGAACTTAAAGGGTTGCAATTCTAGAAATATAATGTTTTTCTAAAACTTTTGGGATTATACTTTGAATAAATGGCTTCAAAGCATAACAGCATTGCATCGTACATTTCAGGATTCTTTGTAAAAAGTAGGTGCGCGTATAATACGGCGAATATACCTAAAAATCAAAAAGTACAGCTTGAAAGTATAGGGCGCGTTATACGCCGGTGCGCGCTATACGCGGATTTTACGGTGCTTAAAAGATTTCTATATAACTTTCAATTTTAAACTAAAATAGAACGAATAACTTAATGTATTAGAATAATCTATTTATATATATATGTCTTGTTATTTAATGAAAAATAGAAAATGTTTACATTTCTCAAGTATTTTCAGCAAAAAATCGAGGTAAAATACAGCACATACCATTGAATACGAATTTTTAGCTTGTAAAGATTGCTTTAGAAGCAATGAAAGTCTGAAACGCAATATAAAACAATCACATAGGTACACATAAAATATTGCTGTATTATCATTTTTGTGTAGACAAAAGACCTTTTTGTGTTGTGTTTATCCTTCTGTATGTAGACAAAGTAGTATAAATTCCATTATATTTTGAAAAACTTGTAACGGTTTCTATCCGCGCTTTTAACTAATTCATCTTCGGAAAAATATTTCTTAAGTGTTGTATATTTATAAAATCGCTTTCCGTAGTAGAACCGCGATTTAAATTAATGGAGTTGTTGTTTAAACTCTAGTGTAGAGAGAGAGAGCGTAGATTGTCGTTAGGCTGCTACAGAATTTAGATTATTAGAGAAGGGGTCTCAGGAGAGTTAATTTCGTCTCGAGGGCTGAAAAGAATAAAATTTTCATATGTATATAATTCTTTGAGATTAAAATTAAATAGTTCGAAGCTTGTTCACATTATTTATAAAGGAATGATGTTTGAAAAAGTACAAGATGTTTAAAATATAATCATAACTTAAGGAATTATGAGCATAAGAAAATAAGAAACATTTCTGTAATAAATATTAAGTAATTTCTTACGTTGCTCATGTTATTTTCTTAAATAGTAGTCTTTGATGTATTAAATTTTATAGAATTATAAAATGTATCATACTCCTTAAACCCTGCATAATTTTAGTATTATGTATCTTAATTATTTCCAAATACTTGAAGTATATCGAATTTTTTTTAAAAAAATGCAATTTATTATTCAAACTCAAATTCAGTGGCGCAATAGCTCATGAGGGCCAAGGCCTACTGTGCCTATCTTAGTGTACGTGACCTTGGGCGCTGGGGTGCATGAGCAGATGTTTCGGTCAAGAGGTAAGTGTGACGTGAAACCCTCAGTATTCAGTTCCGAAGCAAGCTTGTACTCATTTATCGACCCACTTCAGAAGGGATGAAAGGTTGAGTCGACCTTGCCCAGCCAGGGAATAGAACCCAGACCAGTGGTGTGGAAGCGCGATACGCTACCACTCGTCCGCTGGGCCTTATTCATTATTCTATTTATATAAAATAGCTGCACTATAATAAAGATACATTTAACTTTATAAATTAATTTATTGCTAGTAACTACAGCAACTATTTTAGAAAATATCATGCGCAACATACAGATTAAATCATATTTTTTACAGAAATGTTTCTTATTTTCACATGCTCAAAAATTTTAAAAAATGATGATTACATTTTAAACATTTTACCATTTTTTGTAGCCTCATTCCTTAATAAATAATGTGTAATGGATTCGAAGCATTTCATTTTAGTTTCAAAGAATTATATCTTTTTGAAAATTGTTTATATTTTCAGCTTTCAATACAAAGTTAACACCTTTGAGACCCCTTAGAATCAGAACCCTCAGAGTTTCAGGAAGAGGATCCCTCGTCGAACTCAACAATTTAAGTCGTCACGCCTGGACGAGTACCATCTCATCGGATCGTATCTAGAGACGAGTGATCCAATTATTTTTTACAGATTAATAAATTAATAATTAAGTTGACAGCTCCCGAGATTATTAATTAAGTTGAAAGATAAATAAAGATGTAGAGTTTAGTAAAATGTCTGATTTTATTCGATGTCTCCAACTTCACCAACGCCCGCAGGGTCAGACCAAACTAAATTGTTAAAAGATACATCTTAGTTTGATTTTAAATTTAATAATATTTTGATTAGGTTATATCATCTATTTCACCCTTTTAATTTCTTTATTTTCATTTACGAGTACGAATATATATATTAAAAAACTATATGTTATTCTTTATTTTAGACTGAATTAATCAGAAACTTTGTTTTTAAAGTTAGGCATGATATTAAATGTGGTTGAGATCCACATTTCTTTCTCCCCAAATTGCCGCTCTTTTACAAAATTAAATCTTATAGTCTTAAGAAATTCTAAAAATTTAAATAAATCCAAACTATACACAAAATTATTATTACATGAGAGATGTACATTTGAGAGAAGTAGTACAAAACTGCGCCCTATTTCTAGAGAGCCAATCAACTTGAATGATGTAAATTTATTCAGGATCACTTAAAAAAAAAAAAACAATTAATTACTTTATGTGAATAAATTGTGGAAAAAAGAACAAAAATTCAGACAACTTAAAATTCCGAAGTATAAACTTCAAAATTCTGATTTTTTTTTTTTTTTTAATTTTGTCATTCTTTTTGTCCTGAATCACTTATACTTTGTTTACAAAATTATTTATTTATTGTAACATATTCTGCATGAGTGTGTACGTATCGCATCATGGGTATAGTGGTTAGCGACGCTGACTGTGGTACCGTAGGGACTGGGTTCGAATCCCGAAGAAGACATGGATGTTTTAAATTTTAAATGCCTTTGCGGGGGGGGGTACTCGAAATACCGTCGGTAAAATCCTCTTGTGGTTGGGGGAAAGGGAAGCGGGTGGGAGCTCCTGGCCCCCCCGGGGGTTTTTTCGCTCTATAAATTGGGGTGGAACCAAGCAAAATCTTTTTCCCCTGTAGGGGCTTAAAGCTAAGACTAACTTTGGCAAAAATTCTTCCCTTTTAGCCGGGGGAATTTCTAGGGCCCCGTCGACTTCGTCAGGCAGATGACATTAGTCACAAAAACAACGTATATATACGTAGCAATACGCGACTTGAATTAAAACCTTTTAGTATTAAGGTTGTCGCTACCCAAAGGTCGCTAGTGTAAGAAAGTTCGGGGAAGAAGCGGAAATGATTTAAATTGGATTTTTTGTTTTATAAGAAAATTACGAAATAATTACAACAATTGTTTTAAACCTGGGAGCAATCCCAAATCTTAAAACTTTTTAAAGAACTTTTAAGTCCCTACAAAATGACTTAATTTGAAGTTCTTATAACAGTCCTTCTCGAACCACGATAGCTCGGTCAGCTCCAATACTATTTCCTTCCACAACACCTGGTGGATTCTATAATGAATATTAATTTCAGGCCACGCGACTATCTAGTCGCTATTCACTTTTTATTCTTCCTAGATTTCACGATGAACCTCACACATCCCAATGTCTGGTTTTAAATAG
Organism: Trichonephila inaurata madagascariensis; assembly: GCA_019973955.1. Lineage (NCBI taxonomy): Eukaryota > Metazoa > Arthropoda > Arachnida > Araneae > Nephilidae > Trichonephila > Trichonephila inaurata. The sequence goes on from BMAV01022911.1 coordinate 39,223, forward strand.
TATTTACATTTGCATAAAATCAAATCATCTCTACGGAAAGAGGTTTTTAAACTAAAATCATGCTTAAATAATAGTTTCCCCAAGATGATTAACTGAAGAACCACGAATAGAGAATCAGTTTTCAGAAGTGAACTAATAGCCATTGACGTGGGACGAGGCCATTCTATCTAATTCTATTTTATGCTATCTTTGAATTCTCTCTGATAGCCGTAGTTAACTTCAAACCACTGGTTTGTTTTGCGCAAAAAAAGTGCTTATCACACAAAAAAAAACATATCTGGGACCATGATATCCAATTTCAATGGCTCTCATCTCAAGTGCCACTTTCCGGCAATGAAAGGGTGGACAAGCCTGCAAAGGAGGGCTGTAATCTTCGAAGACCTCTACATCCGCTCTTACCTATCTGGAATTATACTCGTAATAAAAAAAAATCTCAAAATTCGGTGGAGTGGAGAGTACCTCCCACTCATCATCCCAGGCCGGTCTGACTGTAACCAGACCACTTATTACCACCTCAAAGCGGCCACTACAGCTCTTTGAGTTATCCCGGATTCCTGTTTCTTGATAATAAGAGATGGACCCTCTTATTAACAGCTCTTTTAGTTAGCATGGATTCCAGTAGATCCCGTTGTCGGGACATTTTCCTGTCACCTTTTTTCCAAGTAACAGAGAAAAGATTGAATTTCTCCATTGAAAAACAACAGTTTTTACGAAATCACGATTTTTGCATTTTTATCTTTTTTCTGGTTTTTATCGTCATGAGCAATCATTTGCATATAAAGTTTTTTCTTCTGTTTCCTGCTACACATTGAACTATGGATGATTTGTTTTATATTGTGATTATCAGAAAAAATATTTTCGTAACATTGTTAAATCCATGTGTTCCCCTTATTATTTTGAAAAAGGTATGTTTTCGAACATTCTAAAGCGTACATATTAAAAAAATCTCAAAATTGTATACGCTTGTTTTTTCTTATGCATTTTATAATTAAAAGATGTATATAAATTGTTTCATGAAATAGGAATTTTAAAATTTTTTCAAACATTTAATGTTGACAGATAAAGTTTTATAAAGCATGCATTAGTTCTTTAAATCGTTTTTATATTTAAAAAAAACTACAAATATAATATTCAATGAAAAGTTTTTTAAAAATGCAGATACATTTACTTTTTTAAATTGTTTAATCTGATTAACTCAAAACTTCCATGAAATCTCGAAAACTTTGCTTTTTAAAATATTTCTTATTTGATATGTTTTAAGCAAAAAAACATATTAAAATACCTTTTACTCGTCTTCATAGATCTGTAGCGAGACTAGAATATATAGCTATATTAATAGAATATACATACATTAAAAGTACTTTAATATTATGTAAAATCTATGAAACAAAGATATTCTAAAAAATTAAGTGACGTCGTATCAGTGACAGTTAGCAAGAAAGCTTTTATACAAAACATTAAGTTTTTAAATATCAATTATAACTGGCTCACAGTATTTAAATAGCATCAAAACCAAATTCTTCCTAACGAGCTATAAATAATGCAAAAGATAAAAAAGAAATATCTTTCAACTGAAAGTAAAATGTGTCGTCAAAGATGAAGAGCTGTAGATTGTATATCTGCTTATATTGAATCGTTTTAAGAGGTCCTGTAAAGTGAAAGCTGTAGAATGTTGTACAATGAATAGTTTAAGTAATCAATGGACACCACTAACAGTTAACACTCACCAGTCTGTACTAGAATCAGAATTTCAGTAAACATTGAACTTAGGTAGATAAATGTTATTCGAATAGATTAGAGCAGCTGGGAATAATTATCGAGATATACATGTATCACCTTTGAATTTATGCATTCAGAATGATTCTACTAAAGTATTGAGATGTGGAGAATGTATGTAAAATAGTCTTGCTTAAATAAATTTTGATGGAAAAATATGTAAAAGCGATTTACAGTTTTTTATTTCAGGTGTTAATTTAATGATGGTAGAACAAATTAAAGTCATATTTAAATTAAAATATGATACTTTACCGTTTCTCGCTGGAGCAGGCAATAAAGTCAACAAAAATGATACAACCGACCACAAATGAATTAGTCCTGCAGGTAACCTTTTATCACCACATTTTCAAAACAAGTCACGGTCTTTACTTATCGGTAACTTTTTTTTCATAATACATCAAAAATAGATAAAGAACAAATGGGAAGAAACATTTATTAAAAAAGTGTGTGTGTGTACTTATGTACGCATGTAAGAAGTTATACTTCTTTGGCGTAACAAAATTAAAATCTTTCTAAAACCCTTGAGCAGGTTAAACTGGACCAAGGACGAAAGGCGGTCACGAGCAGAGTTGAACGGTGCTAACCTTAAGTAAATCGGACCAGCCAACCCCGAGATAATCACGATTTAAATAAATTTAAACACCCTCGCTCACACAGGGACAATAGGACCAATAACATGGGGTTTTCGACAGACTGTATCTGGAGATGAGGTGAACCGAATGTGACACCTGAGACCTCATATTGAATGTCTTGGCGGGAAGAATCATTCCTGAGAAAATTGACATCCACATAAAGAGCCCCCGAGTTATGGTTATTTTAAAATAATTAAAACAATTAAATAAAATAGAAGCAGAGGGCACGCAGCAGCTCGAAACCCGGCCTGGTTGTGAGGAAACACAACAGGAATCCATTCGAACCAGTCCGGAGTCTGTAGTTGCAAATGGGGCGGTGCTAGCTCGGGAAAGGAAAACGAAACTAACTCCCCGGGGCAACTTTGACGTAAATGGTCTCGTACATCCCAACGATACACAGAGTAGTAGGTGATTCCAAAGTTTCATCCTTCTATCTCTGTATTATCGTGACGTCATCAAAAGATCGAACCCCATAGGAATAACATGGAGATTCTAATTTTAGTGATAACTCCCCTAGGCCCACTATCTACACACGAGTTGTAACAGATAAAAGAGCTCAACGAGAAGAACCAATGGTCCGAGTTTCATTAACAAAGCTCAAAAATCCTCGAAGCTATGTGAGATTTTAAAAAAATTTAAAACTTTAAAATAATTTTAAAATGTTAAATATGGATGAAAAAATGGGGCTATAGTCCTGAAAAATATATCTAAGATGCTCATAGGGAGAACAATCGAATCCAGCCGGTGCGGTCGACCAAGGTGGCATAGGAATCGTGTTATTACTGGGGAAGCCCTGTAGGGGGGAGCATCGGAGGGGACCTATTCCACGTCAAGCTCGCGCTAATACGAAAATATTACGGAACTCCAAAAATCAAGTCCCAAGCTCAATTCCTTAGTTGGGTAGAAATTTTTTCTAGTCCCCATAGGATTAACATGGGACCATGATATTTTAGTGCTTAACCCCTGCCCATGCCTACACATTGGAAATGAAGTAAATGACTGGATGGGTCTCGACGAGTGGAACAGTTAGCTAAAATCTCATGTCTGAGACTCAAACAGGAGCCAAGATATTGTGAATTTAAAGAAATTTAAAAAGTTTAAAACAATTAAAAACTATAGAAAAAATATCTCTATGAGGATGAAATTTCAATAACTGGAAGAGAAGATAGAGAAGGATCGAAAGAGCCAGGTCCAAATAAACTGTCAGGCTCGGGTGCCGAGATATTGTCCAAAAAGCTGTAGAGGAGGGGGGAAAGCTCCAACAGATATGGTTTATAACAATAGTTATTACGATCCCCCAAATAGCTGTCCCCTAGCACAAAAAAAGTGGCATGTTAAAATATTAGACAACGGTGTGCGCGCCCATCGGTGCCGTGACGGTGGGCGCGTGCATCATAAAAATTTACCCTCATCCTTTTTCCCAAACGCACAATAAGAAATATAACTTCAAAAATCTTTTGTGTATATTATGTGTCGTCGCCAATAAAGCCCGATTGGCGAGATTTGCGCCGGCAAAACAGAAAAGTACTAATATATATATATATATATATATATATATATATATATATATATATATATATATATGATGATAAGCAAAAAAAGTAGTGTTAAAATAACTTGCATTTCTAACTAAAATGCTTGATATGACTAATAAGCCAAATAGTTAAAAGGAAGTAAGTTGTAAAATTTTTATTTTGCGATTTTACATTATAAAGAAATAGTACTGATTTTATGAGCTTATATTTAATTACACAACTTAACTACATTCAAAAATAAACTTTTCCCTACTCCAACTCTTGAATATGGTTTTTATATGGATAACGTCTCTGTTCAGAGATTTTCTTCCTTATTCTTTCCAATAATAAATTAACGTATATCCTGTATTAATCCCTCAATTACTCTTAATAATAAAAAATACAAAAAAAAAAGGATTTACATTGTATTGGGCCGTCTATAAATTTTTTTTATAATAAAATTATTTATGTGGAACAGTTAATTAATTGCAATCAGCATTCAGATAAATATATAATCGAGGTAAACGAGATTTAAAAATAGTAGGTACTTATAAAAAAATTATTCTTAATTATTATAGATACTCTTAAGGGGGCAACACTTTTAGTCTGACATGCCTTTAAATTTTTTTTCAGAATATGAAATGGTTAAAAGAGACGAAATATTTCTTTTGCCTATTATCCTTCCATTAAAATTGCTCCAAATCATTAAATCCGGAAACTACTTCAGTTTTCGAATGTTACGATTTTTTTCAATATTTGCTCATAAATATGGTTAATTTAACTATTCTTGTTAAAGTGAAAAATATTAGTTTTCTTCATCTTTCTTTTTTTTTTTTTTTCGTCTTTTATTTATATTTTATATATACACTCAACTTTTCGTATTTTTCATAACAAAGCAAGTTATGTGATTCGAAGCTATTTTCTGCAGAGTATCCCGAAACTCAACTTCAAGTGGTCAGGGATGAGAAGGAGGTACATATCAGTTCTGTAAAAATGTTTAAAAATTCCATTTCTTCGTTAAGTGATGACTAGCATTTTAGAAAGTGGGTCTGCATCACATTATTGGGCATTGCGACCACAAATTTCACTATTTTTTAATGATTATTTCTCTGTGATTAATAGTCACAAATCGGGGGAAAAATTGCTGGTTAAGTTAAATTTAATATAGATTATTTGAATCGGTGTTTCAGAAAATGATATCGTATGACCCTGACTCTCCATAAAAAGAAAAATATTACACTCAGCCCAACGCAAGATATTCAAAAGGTGGCCTGTTTAGTTTAGACTCCAAAATGGTACAACAATTGCTAATTTTCTATCCATTCCAATTAACTGTTTTATTGGAACATTTAATTTAAAAAAATCAATCTTATGTATATAATTCAAATAAAATAGAAATAAATCTCAAAATACAATTTAAAGCATTTTTGTAATACTTTAATGAACTAAATGTTCAAATTATTTGCCTTCTACATGACTGCATGCTCTACAGCTTTTTAAAAGTGAACGCTTGATGAGTCACAGGTAACTAGCTAAATTTATTTTTTCCAGTGCTTCAGCAATTTTTGGCGCAGTTTGGTTACATTTTTTATTGGTTTCAAAGAAGTTAGAAGGCTCACAAAACAATGTTTTTAAAATGAAGTCATACTTTCAGAAAAAATTGCCAACAAATTGTTACGGATGGAAAAATACCAAGTAGTGTACCCTTGTGGAATCTAAAGTAAACGGACCACCTTTTCAGTAACTTGCATAGAGAGACAGTGAAGGTTGAACATAATGTTATTTTTCTTTTTATAGAAAGTTAAAACTAGATGACATAATTTTCTCAAAATTCGATTTAGACGATCTGCGATTAATTTTAAACTAAACCACCAAAGAGTTTTAACAAATTTGTGACTGTGATTAACAGCATGGCTGTTTGAAATCACATTAGGGCAATGCTTCTCAAACTTTCAATGTTCGCGACCCGATAAGATAAGGGCTAATTTTTGTATATAATTTTATATATGACAAGCCCATTAGGTTCACTGGTAATTATTAAACTTGTTCTTAGCTTTAGTATTGTTAAATTAATTGTGAAATACACTGTGCAGTACAGATATATTTATAATTGTATTATGTCAGTGTAAATGTGTATTTTAGTTTTTGTTATGTCCGAATGTATTTTGTTTGCTTACTTTCAGTAAATTAATAACTTTTTAAAATAATCATTTGATTTCGACTTTTCAATACGCTGGTCCCCAGGGGACGCGCCTCACAGTTTGAGAAACACTGCACTGGGGAACAAATTACTTTAACTTTGTGTTCATAGTAACTAATGATGTGATGGAGGATGTCACTTTTCCACATTTTCAATAATACGATCGTCACTATTTAATCAAGTGATGGGGATATTTTTTTAAAATTTTTTCCCAGAACTGTTGCGTCCACATCTTTTCACCCCGTTCCCACTCAGCATTAAGTTTCAGAACACCCTGTATAACAGAATATACTAATTCGATTACATATTTTACTTTATACTATTATTCAGCAGTACTGTGTCTGTGTTCTTTAATTAAATTAGCTGAATGAATTCATCCAAAATTTAACATAACTTTAAAATCGTTCTACTATCTATATGATTAGTAATCAAAGTTAACGTAAAAGAAACTTGAAATATAGCTATGTCGTTACAAGTTTAAAATATGTTTCTTCCAAACGTAAAATCCTGCATTCCTGATAGCTTCATTACCTGAATTTGCATAATTTGATGAGATCTATACTCAATCCTTAATATTTTTAATTTTATCAAGAAACTACCCGTTCCATTTTAAGATAAATCTTTTCAACATAAATACTTCAGCAATTAATGAGATAGTCTCTAATTTACTCTTGGAATTTGCTTTGTATCTAATGAACATTTAGTAGGCATCTCTCTCTTCAAAAAGGCTTACAATGCAGTTCCAGTGATCTTGCTGAAAGCATCATGCTGCCTTTACAGTAAGATGAGCAACTTGCTTCAAAAGCGATTTCTCATAATATTTAGCAAAGAAGGCATACTGGGGTAATTACTTCCTCTAAAGCAGCGTGTTGTCACCCATCTTCATTAAGATAAAGAGCACGAAAAATTCACCTTATTCATTCCGTAAAGCTGAGAGCAGTACCTGAATATAGCATTTTGAGTTCGCTTAATCAATTAAGATTGCTTACAGAGTAAATATTTATAAAATTGGAGATAAATTCATGGTATTATTTTGTGTTCGTTTTAAAACTATAAGTTAATAAGTATTTCAACTTTATTTCGTGTGTGATAGGTATGTGAACAATACATATTGTAATGTCTATAAATGTTTATTGATACTAGCTTAAATCAGCGGTTCTTAAGCATTCGATAGCCATGAACCCCTTTATGTATCAACATAGCCTCACGGCCATCTTGAAAATTTAATCACTTTTCCCTAATTTCCGACACATGGTGATTGATTTGAATCCAATCGTTATCACACTGGCCATCTATGAAGTCAAACTCTATGATTGCACATGTATTTCTAATATTTTTTGAAAATATTATACTTTGGTAATGGCTATGAAATTCCAAAGAATAAAAAAAAATTGAATTCATATTATATATATATATATATATATATATAATAAAATTTTTAAAAACTTTAAAAGTTTTAATTTTTACATTTTTTTTAAATTTTGTTACAAAAATTATTTGTCTTAACACCGATCAACCATATCTTTCCCCACTTTAAAGTTTTAATATGTACCGAACCGTGTTTTTTAAAAAGGTAAATGGATAATTTTCATGATATTTAGTGCATTTAAATTTAGAATAATGAAAAAGTTTTAGACATTTTAAAAAAACAAATTATTTAAATAAATTTTTTGGCAAAAAAACTTAAAATTTTTTCAAAATGTTCCCCTTTTTTAAAAAAATGCTTTTTTAAAATAATATTTTCCTGTATATAGCTTAGACCCCTACAGAGGCTCAACCTTTTTAAATATATAACTTAGAAGGGGGTTTATCCATTTTTTACGACAACAGAGGGGAGCAATTTTAAAAAAAAAAACGCCGATAATTATTTCAATGGGTTGTAACTTGAAAATAATGTGAATTTTTCAAAACTCATAGTTGAGCCTCAGAGGTGTCTAAGATATATACAGGTAAAACATTATTATACTAGAAGCATTTTTCTGAAAGTAGAACATTTTGAAAAATATTATTCAAATTTTAAATTTTTTGCAAAATATTGTATTTAAATAATTTTTTGTCAAAATGTCCTTAAAACAATTTTATACATTTCGTCTAATCTAAATGACACTAAATATCATGAAAATTATCCATTTATGCGCTTTTTTAAAATCACGGTTCCGAACGTAGTCGGATACCTTAAACTTTGTGTTGTAAAATTTATTCTTATTTCCTAAAAAAATGATATCGTAATAGCTCACACGTGCTGTAATCGGTGATTTTCTGTCACCAAACTTTTCCTAAGCCATTCCCGATTTCTAATAACTACTATATTCCTCCATTTGATCAAGTAGTCATAATCACTCATTATAATTTCCTATCTGAGAAAATGTGGGGATTCTTGCGCCTCCTTTTCTTGACCTTTACGTATAAAGAATTGATATAAAACTGACACTTTCTTATCTTTAAAACACGTTAATAGACTCGTTTTTTTCGGCTAATTGTCTTCTCAAAGCTATTCCAAATGCTTGTGTACATATATATATATATAATGTGTGTATGTGTGTTTTACTTTTGATTTTAAACACAATGTTGGTAAATTCCCCCCAGAGGTTAAGATTTTAATTCAGTTTAAAAAGGGTTTGTGAATATAAATTATCCCAACTCGTTACATGCATTGTTTCAGCAATTTTTTTGATGTAAATGGTTGAAATTTCCATTACCCGGGACACCCCTTACGAGAACATTTCATCGTGAAGGATTATCTAATTCCGTATCCAACGTTGAAACATCTTTTTTAATCGTTACATACCTTTCCCCCTTGTAGAACTTTTATTAATATCTACAATTAGAGCTAAAAATGCGAGGTTTGTAGATCCATTCATCCCTGGAAACCTAATTATCCAAAGATCATTTATCTTCCGTGTTTTGGATATTCAGTAAAGTAGTCGTGTATTTTAAAGGGTTTTGAATGTTTGACGAATGTTAACAGGACCGTTTGATTTAAGTGAGTTTGATTAAACCTGATATTTGGCAAAGCCTCTTAAAAGTATATTGTCAATAAATTACATTTCAGATTGGAGGAAAATAATTCTGTTAATTTCTGTTCAGCAAAAGTCAAATGCTGTATTTAAAGTTATTTTTGAGGTTTTTATATCATACTTTTATCATATCATAAAGCTCCTTATGATAAGTTTTTTATATGGAATAAATAAAAAAAGAAAAACATCTGAATAAAATTAACTTTTCTCTGGTATTGACGATAAAACTTACAGTGAAATACGTTTAACGCGAAAACACTTAAGAAGAAACATTGGTTAGCGTGAAATAATTTAACGGCCCCGACAAACTATTACGTTTTCCACGTAGTTCGTTTCTGTAAAAACGAAATGAAAATTGTTTAACACGGAAAATTTTCCTTTTGGGAGTGAACAATATACGAAAAACACCAACCCCGCAGGCGAGATTTAAGAGGAGTTTGAAATAAAAGAGAGGAGGTTTTACCTGTTTTGTAGAAAGGAGTCTCAATTGATTTTGAAATACCCTCGGAATAGCCTACGACTAGCCAATTTTATTTTTCTAAGCTACTTTCCCCCGCCAACCCCACAAAAGTAACAGAAAAACATCTCATCTCACATCTTGGCTTTGGAATTTGGTGAAGGTTCATCGCAGTGTGAGTAAAGATCAATGAGTTTGGCTAGCTTTTTATTTTTATTTTAGAAGAATTTTCTTATGAGCACTACCGCAAAGAACTCAGATGTCTGCAAACTTCTTTTTCACTTAAAGTAAAGATGGAAATTCTTAAGGATGTTGATCAAAAACAGAAAAATTACTTTATACTGTATAAGTAAATATGTACTGTATAATACTGTATGTAATGTATACTGTATGTACTGTATAATAAAGTACTTTAATAAATTGAATTTTGTTAAATATATGTTTTTTGCAATATCGTTTAACACGAAATTCTTTTAACACGAAAAAATTCTTCAGACTCCTAAAATTCGTGTTAAACGATTGCCACTATATTTATAAATCTTAATAATTCCATAAAACAGCAAATGAGGACAAATATAAGGGAAATGAATACGAAATATTCGTATAAGCTAGATGTAAAAAGTATTTAATGTTTCTCTCTCAAAGTAATTTTATAAAATGTGACTGTGTTATTTCATGAGTCATGGTCACGAACAGGGGACCAAAGTTCCTGTCGTGTTATAAGCTGTCCAAGAGCCACTGAAGAGCCGCCTACTAGAGAGGCGTTTTCCCACTAAATTTGGCGAGGATTGGAGATTTGGCGAGGGTTATACCAGCTCAGTTGCCCGTCGCGAATAACCCTACGTTAGCTTTTCAATTAAACAATTAATCCATTATAAAAGTTTCCACATTTCTGTCAATTTTATTTATTTAATTAAAAATAACTACTCTATACTTTAAAAAAAAATTTACACCATGATATTACGATTCTGAATATTTTTTTCTGCTTAAAATTAAGGTTTCATCAGAAAGAAAGATATATCAAAAGAAAAAAAATGTGTTAAAAGGTCTTTTTGATTTTATCGAGAATTTATACTGAGACTAAAAAATTAGATTTAGAGGGGGTATGGATTTACTAATGGATATTTATTTTTTAACGTCTTAAAACAAAACTTATATTTTGGTTAAGAAGTTAAATAAAGACTAGTTAGTTTTGCTTTTTAGACTTGTGTAACAAAAAAAAAATTATCATTTTTTCCCTTAAAGTTTTTTCCTCTTAAGTAAGTTTACATATAATAAGAATTTTTTTGTGAATTTTACATTACTAGTGCAAATATAAGCAAATATCTATTTCAAATATAAGCGTATAGATTAAAGAAGAATTAAAAATGAAAAAAAACGAAGTGCATCCAATATAAAAAGCAATTTATTTTTTGCATTATATGGTTGTCGTTCTTTATATATTTTACTCACTATATTTCATACTATTATTCAAACTAATGAATTAATCGGTATCATCTGGATTCGCTTAAAAATAATGTTTAAGTACTTTTTTAAAAAACATAACATTAAAATTTAAATAATGTTTTATTGGAGACAGAACTCATAGCTAATCGACAGCGTAAAAGTTCCTATCTGGTTACAGTCTTTTTTGCTATGGACAGTAATCTCTGATACAAAAGTAGGATTCAAACCTAAAACTTGACTAGAGAATTGTTTGATTACATAATACCAGGGCTTAAAGTATTAAAAGTTATGGCTTATTATAACGGAACTACCCATCAGAATGTAATAAACTTTTCATCTGTGGATTGGAAACCCCTCTGAGATTTTTGCCCTTCGTGCACTCGTTATTCGGCAATCGCAGACAATAAACTTGTTAAGATTTATTAGTAAAAGTTTTGGGAAACCACAGCAAAGATGCTGTGGCTTTTTATGAACAGAATTTAAATCGTCGTGTACAGCGATATGTTCAAACTTACTTTTCAAAACATTCCCTTGCATATTGTAAGAGAGAAATAAAATATAATTAATAATTTCATGAGTGAGTGGGTGAATGATAACATCACATTGCTCAGCTACACGAGGGTTTTTAGCGACGGACCTCGTAATTTTAAACCTTGGTCAAGTGAGGAGGAGGACACCTGAGCTAGCACCCCTCTCTCCTAACAAACACTCCACACCTTTGAGAGATGTTTGAGCTCTCGACGGATTTAACGTGCATTGCTCCCCTAAACTGCGGGTCTTGCGTGGTACTAGTCTCGTACTCATAACCTTCTGGCCACGAGTCCTTTACCTTGACCACTAGGTTACCGCTGTCGCAAATTCATAATAAAGGACATATTAAGTACGTTTTTTCCTGTATCACTGCTCTTAGGTTCAAGAAAAAAATCTATATTATATGAACTTTCTTATAATTATTTTAGCATAGAAATACAACTATTTAGACGAGTCCATATTCATAACTAGAGAAAAAAATTGACATAAACCACAAAGTTAATCCAATTTTAAAGGTAGTAATATTTAAGGTATCCGACTGGGTTCGGAGACAATTTTCTAAAATATAACTTAAATAATTATTTGATTGTTATTTTTTAATTAAGTATGTTGCAAAACTATGAAAAAACAGCAACAAGAATTCTTTGAAACCTTATTTTTCAAAATATTAAGAAATTTGTACCAAAATATTGCAAAAAATTGCTCTTTTGCTAACAACTCTAAAATATATATATATTTCACAATAATAAATAAAATGTTTGCAGGAATACAATTCTTTAACTTTTAACTATGCTGTCTATTAAAAAAACTCAATGTTTACAATACAATTATGAAATACAGGTGTTCGACATAAAAAACACCGAATATTTCTGAAAAAAAAATTTTTTTTTTCATATAAAATTACATTAAAAAATAACTTAATTGAAAAATTACCCTTAGATTTTAGCAGAAAGCATTTATTATAATACAAAGAACAAACTCAAAAAATTTCATAAGGATATTTCTTTTACTTTAAGAAATATCACTCTTACCGTTAACCGTTTTATGTTCAAAAATAACATTCTTCAGAAAATACAAAATAAAGTTGATATTTGTAATATAACTTTTTAAAGATTTAGGAAGGTATTAAAACTTTCCACTTTGGTATGTTGTGCCTTCCTGCACCTTATACTTAAAACTTTTGCATTTTTCACTGGTGTTTCTTTTTTTATGAGACAGTTTCTTATCTGGTTTAGAATGCCTTGCACAATCAACAATTCTCGTTTTGTCAAGGTACCAAAAATATCCTTTCATTTCAGAACATAATTTAATTCTTAACTTTTGAAGTAGAGGTAGACTAGCAAACTCAGAATTAAAAAGTATTATCGCGATATAATTCCTTAAACGGAGTGTTTGTAGCTCAACAAAGTTGTCTTTCGGCATTATACTCCCCATGACATTGTTAAGACTTTCATTGCAGTTCTGAGCTTTCCCGTGAAGACATTTTCTTAGAAGATTTTGATTGCAAAGTTACTTATAAGTCTTTTTAATAGAATTAATAACTAAATCTGGAAGATCCGTTGATTTTTCTTTCAACGTTTCTCCAACAAATTCTGCTCTCTGGAAATCTCTTCTTTTTCGGCCTCTTTGGTCTTTTTTTTTTTGGAATGACAACTCTAATTTAATTAAAAATAAATAGAACTCTATATAAAAGTACTAATAAAAAAGTTATAAAGAGATCTAATTTTGAACGCAATTTATAAAAAGATAGCAACTCGTTTAAAACAAAACAAACATTGCAATCAGTTAACTGTTGCCTATTTTAAAGCAAAATATATCTATTAAAACATTTATGAAGTGAAATAAAGTTTACTAAACATTAAAAGAATTCGTTAAAATATTTTAAATGAATAAAAATCTTATGTTGCCGGTGAAAATCAACCGAAAACTCACACTTCCGGTTTCGATTTGGGCTTATTGTCTCATACAAAAACCGCTGTAACTTTTTTTCTAATCGACTCAGAATTAAAAGTACGATATTTTTTGATGGATTTTTAAACAGGCTACAAAAATGGACTACAAAATAAATTTTGATTTTTTGGATGAAAATGTTGATTTTAAACCAGTCGGATACAATAAGGAGATAAATGTTTTTACTTTCAAAACAAATTCTACGAAACAAATCATTACAAGTAATAAATATCAGAAGTAAAAATCATTTGCCGATATTTTCCTACAAGTTACTGTAGGGTAATCGAAACTCCTCAATGAATATTCCACTCAGTCTATAAATCGTACTCACAAATTTTCCAAATAGTAAAAATGCTGAACTATAAAATATGCATTAAATTTTACAGAAAAATAATATTTGTTAAAACATTCTCAGATTGTTCAGGAACTTGCTCCCAAAATATTCTAGACACAAATATCCGGAGGGTCAAGATAAACTTCAGATATGATGTGTATTTCAAATTGTAGAAGTTAACTAATAAAAATGTGTCAAAAATGTTACTGGCACCTATACGTTTCGCCTACTTTTTGGTATTTTGTAGTCAAACTATCTTCCATTGCCCAGGGTGAGCAATGCTAAAGAGTAAATACTCCTGCTTCTTTTGATATAAAAGCATAACTTGTGTTAAGGACATTGATGCATAAGGATATGGATTTCATATTCTAAATACATAATAACGCATAACTTTTTCGGTTAGAAACAATAGGGAGTATTTTTCTGAATATATAGCTATTTATTCAAGGAAGTTTACAGTTTATATAAATCAGAGTAGGCTGACATAAAGGGCGATTGGTTGTTTCTTAGAATGTTTTTGACAAAAATGCAACATTGTTTGATCAGCTTTCAGTGAGTACGTGAAAAGGGTTTTTAAAATACAGTGAAAATCGCTTCACTGGAAACTGAAGGGACTGCGATATTTTTCATGTTAAAGGATATTAAAAAAAAACATATATCAACAAAATTAAGTTTATTAGAAACTATTTTATTTACTTAGATATGTATATATACATATGTTTATAAAAACCAATGAAACAAAAATATTCACAAGAAGTTAAAGAAAATTTAATACAAAATTTACAAACTTTTCGAAAAACAGAAAATTTACTGTTTACCGAAAATAATCTGATTTCTTTCTTTGCATTGTTTATTAGCACCAAATTGTCAAAGAATTTTTAGATGTCGTTCATTTTTTTATTCATTTCAACATTGGAATGTGCGTCTAAATAACTGCGCATACCCTTCATTACATTCCTTATTTCGGAAGATGTGAGAACAGGAGCTGCATTATTCATTTCATTTTCATCGTCGGAATCTATATCAATGTTTCTTTTTGAACTTTGAACAAACACAAAAATACCTTGTCTGCCGTATTTGTGTGTGGGGGGGCTGTACACTCATTATCATAAACTACTGCAATGAATTCTTCCAAAAGTCCAATAAGACAGTTCAAACCAGCTGGTTTTTTACGAATTTTATTCATTCTCTGTAGAGAAATCTTTTCGTGTTAACGATTTTCATTTCATGCTAAGATTCAACAATGCATGAATATTCATAGTAGTTTGTCGGGACCATTGTATTATTTCGTGATATGCTATATTTCATTTTAAACGTTTTCATGTTAAACGTACTTCACTGTATTGAAAATTGTTGAAAAAGCTGCAAAAAGCGTGGGTGTACTGTAAAATTTATGATATATTAATCATTCCATTACGAAACGAGACTTAAGAAAGTCGAATTAAAATTGGGAATATATTACACAAAACTATTCAATAGAACACTAATTAGTTTTCATGGACAAGTGCAAAAGAAAGACCTTGAATAATTTAGCTCTGAAGGCTATTATTATCAATAAAATATATTTTAGTAAACTTAAGTGAAAGAGTTCGCTTTAATTTACAAAAATAAAATCAAGGTTTCTTAGCTATTTAATTTACATTTAAAGATTATCAAAATCAAGATTTCTTATGCAAAGTCTAAAATTTTTTTGGTATTTACGTATTATCGCAACTATTGGAGGCATTATATGAAACGAAGCACATGCTTGTCAAGTCAGGAGTTCGATGCATGGGAAATCGGGGTTGCCAACTTGACAAGTTATTAAGAGAATCGGCGAATATTGCGATAATACGTAAGTACTCTTTTATTTCTATTGCGTCACATGCTTTGATATTTTTTCTAATTGTTGCTATTAATGCATGTAAAAAAGGTTGGTATGCATTTTAAAGTAAATCAACATTTATTTTTTTAAAAAATAACTGAGTTTTTAATTTATACATTTTTTCAAGTAATTTTCAATAAGTACTTTTAAAAAAATATATATTTAAGAATTTCAATCCGGCTATCGCAAAACCCGCACCAACTATTTGTTATACATAGTTCGATGTAATTGTAAATCAAATTTCATGGGCGCACGTCAATTATTGTGGGATGAGTAGCATTTTTTTTAAGTTCACCTCACATTTATTTTACACAATTTTTACGTTTGTTTCCAAAAAAATGATCTGCTTTTTGCGGTATTTTGAGCTCAAAGATTGTTTTATATATTAAATATACATAAATTACAAGTAAAATAATTACAAATAGCAAAAACTTTTTATAAATCGTATTATGTCTCCATAAAATGTAATATTAATAATGATTTAATATTTTATTCGGAAAGTGTACTAAATAAATTCAGTTAATAAATGTGACTATAAGGAATATTTATTTGAATACATGGCCAGGAATGCGTATGCGTGTGCAACTATATTTCTTATTAAACGAAAAATAGATCTTAACTAATTCCAAATAGTTCCAATTAACTAATGTCTCTAGGGATTGTAAGGATAATCCATTTAAAAAAATGCAATACAGAAAAAAAATTCACTGGAACCAAAAGAAAAAAAAATAAATAACAAGCGAAAAAACAAAAGCATGATGACATAATAATCAGAATCGATAATCAATTATTGCTGTGCGACAAATTAAAGGAATTGTTGAACAGTATTCAATGAGAAAAGAAAAAATAGTTAAGAAATTTATGTCATCCAATTATCTTTGATTTCTGGGCCTTCACTATTTAAAGTTAATTTCTTTGGAAGAATTTCAGAATAATATAATAAAATATTTTTGGGTAGAGGGGGAAAATGTCTTTTTTATCGTGTAATAAGTGTCTTAAGTACATCAAATTTCAATTTTAACTACAAAGAGAATTTAATAGACTTACTTTATTTTATGATAAATGATTTAAGAAAATAAATTTTAAAAAAGGATATAATACAATTACCAATAAATACAAGGTTTTTATAATAATTTTTTTTCTGAAATACAACTGTATTATTTCTATTAATGATTATTGTAGTTTTACCCAATAATCAAAAAAAATGGATTACCTAATTTACTAACCTGTAGCCTTTTGCTGGAAATAAATTAATTACTTGAACAAAACTAAAAAAACTAAAGAGAAAACTAAGGAAAGGAAGATTCTTTTCACACTAATTTTCTTTATTAGACTTTATAAAAATAGCGAGGGTAATAGAAGTTAGGACAGAAAAACTGAAAGAATTACGTAGATAAGTACAAAAGCTAACACATTACAGAAAAAACGTAACAACGGAATATGTATATGAAGTTGGTATGGCTCATCAGCCATATGAAAGACTCGTCGCAGTTTTCACAACGTGTATTTAGGTTCGAAAAAAGATGACTTAGGAATCTTTTTCATTATATGTCCACTTTTTCACCAACGCTGTTTTAAGGCCTTTGATGTGTATAGTGTTAAATTTTGGAAATGTATCCATTCTCCATACAGTGAATTTTAATTTTACTCGAGTATTTTACTTTTTATTTCCTACAGCAAAACATTTTGAATTAAATTTCAATTTTCACCTTATTTTGTTGCAAAGAAAAAATAAAAAATGAAACGAGTATTACAGTAGTCGAATATGGTTAGTTGACATATTATCGTGGTAAATACGCAATATTAACATTTTTCCTGAAAAAAATATGAATCGGGTATGATTGGAAATACTTCTCTATCGAATAATTATATCTTTAATGAAAATTGTATTTAATTAACAAAGGGAGTAATGCAATATTTTATCAAAAATAAAAATAATTATTCTTGTTCAATTTGGGGAAGAGCGGAGACAATAGACTTATGAGTAAATAAAAATATGACTAAAATAGGACACATATACTTGTGATTTCAAAGTATTTAAAAACCGTTGAAAAAAACAGCATCAATAATAGTACCACTATTAGCAGTCGAAACATTCTAATTTGTGTTCATTTCGAGCTTGAGTTCATCATTCATAAAAGATATGAGGGTCTCAGCTTTTGGCAAACTGAAGTTAAAGTTAAAATCACCACTCAAAATCAGGGGAAGCGAATGATAATTTTTTAAAAGAGCAGAAACACCTTCGTTATATTTTAAAAGTACAAAATGCAGGAAATCTTTAATTTTTTTCAACCGTTTGATTCGAAGAAATGTATACGACCACCGAAATCACTGTTCGTCCATTTTCAAATAAGCATTCTGCTGCACTTATGTCCTCCAATATCATGACTAATAGATTTAGAGTCAAGCGCTTGATTGCTTGATGGCTACTAGAATTGGACGCCCATGCGAGGGTAGCGAAAAGACACAAACACGCACTCTTATTGGTCAAATCAAGTAGTGTGCGCTCACGTCACATGCTGTTACACACATCCGTCCCTTTTCACGAAATCACTCCCAACAAATATCCAGCAACCGAGAGGAAAGATGTTACACATCAAAAAACGCAATATCTTTCTTGTTGCAGTATTTATAAAAGTCTTTGTGTGATTCTCATTAGTCAATTGTTTTAAAGAACTCTTTTAGTATTTGCTTCATTTAAGTAGATGATGTTGAAAAGTATAAAGATATGTTTTCGTGAATAAAGTGTTTATGCTCATTTTCTTTTGATAGGTTGATTTGGAAAAAAAAAGATTATATGTGGCTATTTGATTGTATTTTCTTGCCATATGGAAATGGTAAGGTAAGATTTACTTCTAAAAAAAGAAATTTCATTCACAGTTAAACCTTTTTTTATAATTCCTACTATTAATTCACACTCTCCTTATATATATTTATATACCTTCTTCATATACAAATTTTTAATCATTAATAAAATACTTTTTATTCATCCACTCAAGTTCAAATACATTTTTTAAACTTATAATGGATCACATTTGATGTTCATACAGTTTTCTCAAATATTAATTCATTAATTCAATTTATTTAATTAATTAATGTTTAAGAGATTTTGTTCAGGGGTATTATTCCACTAGATGATAACACAATTGGATAAAACAGTTTTGTTTAATTTGTGATGAAAATTTAAATTAACCTGAATAAAATCATATGCTAATTAGACGTCAACATTCGTTTTACACTGGTTTTAAGATAAATTCGAACCTGTTATATTCAACTTTTGTTAAAAAATGAAACCAAAAATTTAACGTGGTTAAAAAGTTTTTAATGTTAATTTTAAAGGTGTTTTGCCATTTAATATTGTTGTATATAAATATTTATATTAATTGCAGTTATATATTTAATAAAAAGTAACTAAAGTAAAATTTTTCTTTGTTGACCTAAGTAGAAATTGATTTTTAAAAAACTTGTTTTATATTACTTTTTTTCCCGCTTAATTCAAGAGATTATATCTATTTATTTCTAATACTTCCATATCTATTTTTATTAAGAGTCCTTAAACATTGATTCAGCTTTTCTTCAGACGTGTCATAATTTACGATTTCTCCATTCTTATTGGGACTATTTGATAAAAAAAAGGAAATCCTTTCCCGGAATATTTTGAAATTTATCCTGAAAGAAAAAGGGAAAAAGATTAAATTATTAAATCTTGAAGAATTAGTGTCACAAAAGCTTTTGTTTTCTCAAAATATCTATCATTAAGGTATCTGACTACTTCGGAACCGTGATTTTGCAAAAGCGTATAAATGGATAATATTTATGATATTTAGTGTCACTTAGATTAGAAAATGCATATAAAATTGTTTTAAGAATATTATTATAATAAAACATTATTTAAGTACAATATTTTGACAAAAAATGAACAAAGAATGACCTATTTTCAAAATGTTCTCCTTTTGTGAAAAATGTTTTTATTCTAATAATATTTTGCCTGTATATAGCTCAGACCTCTGTACAGAGGTTCAACTAGAAGTTTTGAAATATATTACTTAGTGGGTTTATCCATGTTTTACCACACAACAGAGGAGAGAAATTTTAAGAAAAAAACGCCGATAATTATTTAAATTAGTGGTAACTCTGAAAGTAACGTGAATTTTTCAAAACTCATAGTTGAGCCTTTGTACAGAGGTCTGAGCTATATACAGGCAAAATATTATTTTGATAGAAGCATTTTTGACAAAAGGAGAACATTTTGAAAAAAAGATTATTCTAAGTTAATTTTTTGCCAAAATATTGTATTTAAATAATCTTTTTTGTCAAAATGTCCTTAAAACAATTTTATACATGTATTCTACTATAAGTGACACTAAATATCATGAAAATTATCTATTTATGCGCTTTCTTAAAATCACGGTTTCGAAAGTAGTCGGATACCTTAATATAACTTGCTGAAGAAAATTTTAAAAAGGTACATAATTGATATCCATTATATTTCATCATGTCTCAACTTCATCCAATAGAGATCGTAGATGCCCTTCATGTTTTTCTTATGTTTTGTCCTTATACATCTGTCGCGATCCTTCGACCAAGGGTGTGAGAGGGTTCGAGTAAAAAACAGACATTATTTATCGTTAAACCTTTTTATTAAGCCCTTAACACTTATGAGAATGTATGAGAATCAATGAGAATTTACACTTATCACTAAACCCAAGGAGTAATAAAACTTATTAATCTTATTAGAAATATCAACATCTTATCTTACTATTCTCTTAATCGTTCCTGCTACCAACATGCTTAACCCTCTGGCCGGAACATCTATTTTTTGCCGCACTGAGGAGCATCCGTCTGACAGACGGGTACGTAAATTTTTGAATATTATTACTTTAAGGACTGTTTTAAATGTCCTTATAGCTCGTGAAATTGAGTATGACTCAAATAAGATGTGTGGGGATAAATCAAGCACAATATATTTTATCACTAGAATTGTGAATAGTATTTTTATAAAAACTGATTATAAATTATTTATATTCATGTAAAAGTAATTAAAGATAATACCAAACACGAAAAACCTATAGAAACATTCCGTTCTGATAGACGATGATAGATAAGAAGAATCGCACATATCGTGAGTTGAAAAAAATCACCACCACTTGATCCTTTCACTGGGTAGAGTTCAACTGAAGATGTGAAGGCAGCTCACCCCAAAAATCCCACCACAGTGATATCTACAGGCATCAAAGCAAATTATCCCCGTCTGAGAGACGGATGTTCCTATCAGAAGCTTAATCACCAGCCGTAAGGTGGATGATTTCCCTTTCTCTGAATCCTTCCTTCAAGAATTAATCTTATGAAGTGCAACCCCACCGGTCACTCACACTGTGCTTTCCGCTTAGTATCAATTTTCAACTATCACCCCACCTACTCAACGACTAACACGTAAACAGAAGCTTGCATTTACATAAAATTGTTTCTACAAAAAGCGGTTTTCAACTAAAATCACAGTTAAAATGTGTATTATCCACAAGAGGATTATTAGAAGCTCCTAACAGAACCCGTTATTCATTTATAAGCCAAAATGAGTCGTACATCACATCAATCAAAACTACTAAGTCTTACACAGGAAAAAAATATAACCTGTTCATAGAAAATATTTTGGAAATAAAAGTGGTCACACGGGGAGTGTAGTCCCCCCAAATAAAATAACTAATAAAAGCACTTAT
Source organism: Trichonephila inaurata madagascariensis (assembly GCA_019973955.1). Classification (NCBI taxonomy): domain Eukaryota; kingdom Metazoa; phylum Arthropoda; class Arachnida; order Araneae; family Nephilidae; genus Trichonephila; species Trichonephila inaurata. Next base: position 60,661 of record BMAV01022911.1, read on the forward strand.
CTCCCCAAAAGAGGTACATTATGTGAGACATACATTTTAGTTCCCATGAAGACTACCATATAGAAGAATACTGACAAAGTCATTGGTAACAAGTAAACAGTTTCCCAGAATTAAAGATTTTGTGCCCCTGGGGTGACTTTGTGCCCCACACAAATTTTCCCGGCTTCATTAAGCAGTATTTTTTTTTTTTGTAGTTGACTTGGTGCAATAAATCATTGAACAGTAGAAATTCACGATGTGTAATAAATCAAAATCAAACAAGGTAAGGAAGTGAGTATTTTATTTTCCAAAAATTATTAGTGCAACTTACTACATAACAATAAAAATTATTATATGGACATCTCACGAAATAATTGAAGGAGTTTCTTTTTTCAAATCTGACTCACGTCTTCAATCGTTAGGGATATGCATTATTCTTAAGGCGTCAGATATTTCATTTCCTTTGATTTCCAAGGCAGTCGTCCCCTAATTTATCTATGCACTCCTAAAATGTAAATGTATTAAATATAGAACGTTATAGAATTGTGGTATGATTACATTAATTTAACATTATGGGTTGTAAATTAAACAAACTGCAACAGATGACTCAATTGTTGATGTTAAAATCGTGAATGTAGTAAGCGTCTCTTGTTTTCATAAAAAAGAAAAAAAATTTTTGGCTTGATTGAAAGTTGTTTTCCCAAAAGATCCTTTTAGATCAATAATTGTTTCAATCCAAAATATCGTTAATGAAAAAAGCATTTATAAGCAAAAAAAAAAAAACTACTCAATTCTATATATTGTTTATCATGATATGCTTGGCTAAATCACTGCATTGTTACAATAATTAAAGTTAACATTGTTTAAATTTCACGAAAAAATTATCCAACCTCAAACTCATTATAATAAAATTATTTATCCATGCTCTATTTTAAGGAAGGAAATCAATTACAGAAATATATTTTATAATTTTAGTCAACCGTGTATACAGTTGCATTTCAAAATTCAAAAAACAAAACGAAATATTTTAATTTCTCATAACTTGAAATAGTATACAATTTGTCTTTCTATATATAACTCAATATTACTTTATTCTAAGTAACTAAGCAATACATATAAATATGTAATGATTATGGTTATACATGTAATGATTATAAGTAATGGCCTTATTACGTTAGACTGTTAAGACTAAGAGTTAACAAATAAAACTGTTTATTCTAACTGTTAACAAGAAAGGACAACACAATTACACAAATACTCTTTTAGGTTTAACCTTTAAATGCGCGTCGTTGACAAGAGGCTAAAAAGTTAACCTTAAGTAGGCTAAGTTCTCTCTTTCCTTCCTTCTCTTTTCTGTGGGTTCTGCAGGTCGCCTCTCGACTCCCTGAGAAGCGAGCTGAGTCATGTGTCAGGGTGCATGTAGTGCCTCCCCCACTCGGGCCCTTCATATATATAATATATATATATATATATATATATATCACGCACAAACACATACATATAAATATGTACCTCGTATATTCAGGTGAAAATAACGCGCCTTTTAAAGCACTTTTGTTTCTTCAGTAGAAACTTGAAATGAACACATGTGTGATGTTTTTATCTTTCGAAGTCATTCATTCATATGAATTTTCCAAACTTTCGAACAATGGTATACTGAATTGACAAGGAATTAGGGAGCAATATGCGTGAGTTCAATCCTTCAAGAAATAGTAAACCATTTCTGAAAACAAGATGAATTGCATTCATTAAAGAAGGGCATAAGAATGTTACTTTAAATTTTCGAGAAAAAGGGAACACAATTTGGTGTATGAGGCACAAAGTTAAAATATATTTGATTTAGGGCTTCTTTCAGGATTGAATATAGATCCTGCCAACCAAATTAAACAAAGTTTTTGTCTCAAATGCAGAATCATTCAGTTTGCGAAAGAAACATAAATGGAATTAAAAGAATAAATGAATGAAGTGAAACAACAATAAGCAGAAAAGTACTCATATATTGACTCAATTCTGTACAAATAAATTTATCACAAATGAATCTACCTTTGCGCATGACTCTGTGAGTGAACCATCTCCAACCCATGTAATATATATACAGTAGAACCCGTTTTTGTGCGGTTCTTTTTTATACGATTTTATTTCTGTGCAACCGCATAAAAAGAAATGTCTGCAGTATTTCGACGAAATTGCTTGTTATATGTAAGAATTCATCAAATTTTCGAATATTTTATGCGGTTTTATTCTACCGCACAAAAACAGGTTTATCTGTACACTGGCTTAGTATGAGTGGTTTTCTGTTATTAAGAATAAAGGAAAGTTCTGTCATTTTTGAACACGGGCACTTTTATGCGGTATCGATCCTTAACAAAAATTCGGATCCAATTGAAATCGGTTTAAATCGTTAGATTAGTATACTATTGAAGATTTATATACACATTTTTGCATTTTAGGCAGTTTTTTTTAAACTTGAAAAACTATCAACATGAGTGATGAAAAAGGGCAGTTATGTTGGGGCACTGTGTATGTTGTCTGAGTTCCAAAAATGGAATAACATGATAAAGGCAAAAAGAAACTCGAGTGACGTGTTTGGAGAGAAAGCAGTAATGGCTCGAACATGCAAAAGATGGTTTGTGAAATTTCACTTGGGGGTTTTTCTTTGAAATATGAATCCAGATTAGGAATACCATCAGATATCAGTAACGAAGTGCTACGCAAAATGTTCAGGGCAAATCTCACGTTAATTTCCAGAGAAGTGGGCTTCCAACTTGGAATTCATCAGAATACTGCTTTAGATTACATTAAAAGACTTGGTTTCGTGTCCAAACTCTTCTGCTTCTGTGCAGCACAAATTAAGTGAAAAAATTAATGAACAGAATTTTGATATTTTTTCAAATCTTGTTCATCACAAAATGGAAGGGTATTTGAACCACTTGTTAACTGGAGTTGAAAAGTGGATTGTGCATAAACACGTGGTTAGAAAAAGGCTTATGTTTACAATGGGAAGACACCACCATCCCCATCTAAAACTGGCATACATCAAAATGTTGTTGTTGAGACAACAAGAGTATAAGGCACTACGGGTTTCTTAAAGAAAAATGAAATGGTCCATCCTGTACACAACTTATTGTTTTGAATAAAGAATTCAATATAAACGTCCATCTTCGGCCCAACAGAATGGGTGTGATTCTTTATAACGACAACACGTGTAGTCCACAGGGTTCAAAAGAAACACCACAAAAAAAAAGTCGTAGAGTTGAGTTCACACACTTTACCTCTGCCAGGGTAAAGTCTGTCAGATGGTGCAATCCCGATATTGCACCATCTGACTATCATCTGTTCAGGTTCCTGTAACATTTTTCTTGATGGAAATAAATATTCAAATTATGATGGTGTCCAAAGGGCAGTGGAAGAATACTTTGTTTTTAAAACAGATAACTTCTTTTCGAGGAGGATAGATAAGCTTGCTTGAACGGTTGCAGACAGTTGTAACTAACAAAGAACATTATATTTTAAATTAAATTTTAAATAAAAAGTGAAAAAAAAATTCTTAAAAAAAAAGACAAAACACTTTCCTTTACACCCAATAATTTGCGAGTGTATTTTGTGAATGATTTTCTTATCGGCACATATTTACTATATTTACATTACATCATAGTATGCTGCAACTTTATCAATTAGGTATTTCCAGAATTACTTTTAAAGATACAGATACCCTTCAAAATGTCATGGTGCTTCAGTAGGAAGCCTTTCAACTCATTGCAACATAAATGTGTGTAACTACCTCTATTCTACATTTTGTTCTCTCGACGGAATAAACTAGACGTTAGCACAGAACGTGCACCTGATTCATCAAGTATGAATTTCTTCCTGTGAGTACTCTTTGACACTGATCTAGGAGACTTTACAGTGGTAATGGTCACAAATTAGTGTCTGGCGTTGTCGAGTCTTGAACTAATGCCCACATTGTTGACTCGCGTGTACAAAACCTAGTGTCATTGAAGAATCTCAACATGCAAAGACTGATTCATGTTACATCTGTCGAGGCTCACAACCTCCCACTGGCATGGTATGGATGTTTGGGGATCGGGGGCAAGCTCACGTGTCATCCTGCTCACTTCATTAAGGTTCAAAATTATAAAATACATCACCAATAGTATTCGTCTTTTCTCAGAAAACGACTTAAGTTCAATTTAAATCTAGGAAACTGCTATTCACTCTGAAGATGACCTACTTGCTAGGTGACCTATTGCCTAATTTCAGCCTCTACTGACATTCTTCGTGAAACCCCTGGTATTTTTGAAAGTATACGTCCTCTTCCTTCCAAAAAATCCTTTGATACTGTGAATTGTGCATCTATGTTGATGATGACACTTTTGAGTAATTACGGTAATGATTAATGCAAATAAAAGCATTTTTCTTTTCTCATTTCTTGTTTTTCAGCTAAAACTTTTCCTTTCTTCACCACTTTCTTCATAAAAAATTCTATTTTATTTGTGTTGGATGTTCACTTGAAATTGGCCTGTGAGTTAATGGACATCACATTTGGTAAACATGGATCTATTAAATTAATTTGAATTGTTTTGCATGAAAATATAAAAATAATACTTATTAGGAATTTAACAACATCTGAATCAGATGAAAATAAATTATTTATGATGGTGCACTAGATTACAAAATCAATATATAATGAAATTATTCTATCTTACCTTATACTGATCCATTTCCTCTTCTTGAGAATCACTCAGGTTCTGAAAAATAGGAAATTTGAACAAAAAGTTTGCAGATTGTATTAAATATTTAGAGGTACACAGGCAGTATATGTATTTTTTAAAAAAATTCTTTATTTACTTTCAGAATGTTTTGTTATTGTAACAGTGATTAAAAATTTAAAAGAAAAATGTTTTTTTTTTAAAGACACCCCTTTTGCTGGTATTGCCTAAAATCAGTACATTCAAGACATTGCTCTGCTGACTCAGATACTCCTTCTTTCAAAAGTCTTCGCTGTTCATCTCCCTTGATCCTTAAGGGGTGGTTGCTCCCTCAAAATCAGAGCTTTTTCGAAGAAAAAAATGAAGTGGATGGTAATTGGGAAGACTTAGGACAGCGAGATTTTCTCGTCAATTTGCGAAAACGGCCCGCATGCAACTAACTTCCGCGCTGTACTAATGTACCCTCTGGAGTGCAATAAAAAGCCCTTTCAGTTTGACACTGAGTTTGTTCTTATCACGACAGGACGACACTCCTTTTCATTCAAATCGTTTGTGGCCCACATGTGCGAGGGAGCCCAATAAAGGATGCTGTTCACAGGAGCTTTCTTTCTATAGATTGCTGAGACTAAAACCATCTGAATGTTGGAGAAAGAAAAGGTGTGATGATATCATCCCTGGCATGATAGAAGAATACAAGGTCTTATTTGGAAGATACAATGTCACATCTGGGCATCCCAGTCACCCGTTAAGTCAAACTTGACAAGTACTGTTAGGGAGTGTTCTACTAATAAACTGACGTTACAGTACTGAAACTAGTAAAATTATGTTCCAATACAAAAACGGTCAAAAAGTACAACCAATATTAGTTCTTTTTAAAAAAAATCTGGGGCCTGTCTTAAAATTTCGTAAATTCGAAGTGAAGGTAAAATAAAATTTAAGTTTAAAATAAATGTATACAACTTTGATTTCAACCGGGAGAAACTGAATATTCGAAACTTTTTAGTGAAACAACAAGCAACTTGCTCAAGAAATTGAATAGTTAAATGTTTTTCAGGACTAATGCGAATACTCTCATGTTCCAAGTTTAAAAAAGTTGATAGATATTTATTCTGAGTAGTGAGTAAAATACGGGTGCACATATTTTACTACTTCTAAAAAATAGAGTTACATAAAAAAAAAAAACTTTACAAAATAAACAAAAGAAAGTCAAAAACTTTTTTGTTTTGCTAAAAAGTTAATAATTTACAAAAAAGTTGAAGATGTTTCCCAGTTTAATATATATATAAATATGTTCGGCTATATGTATGTTGTAATAAAGATTCTATTAAGGTATCCGACTACGTTCGGAACCATGATATTAAAAAAGCGCATAAATGTATAATTTTCATGATATTTAATCTCACTTAGATTAGAATACATGTATAAAATTGTTTTAAGGACATTATGACAAAAAAATTATTTAAATACAATATTTTGGCAAAAAATTAACTTAGAAAGACCTTTTTTCCAAATGTTCTCCTTTTGTAAAAAATGCCTCTATTGTATTAATATTTTGCCTGTATATAGCTCAGAACTCTGTTCAGAGGCTCAACTATGATTTTTGAAAAATTCACATTATTTTCAGAGTTACAACCATTTGAAATAATTATCGGCGTATTTTCTTAAAATTTCTCCCTTCTGTTTTCGTAAAACATGGATAAACCAACTTCCAAGTTATGCGTTTCAAAAATTCTGGTTGAGCCTCTGTACAGAGATCTGAGCTATAGACAGGCAAAATATTAATACAATAGAACAATTTTTTACAAAAGAAGAACATTTGGAAAAAAGGCTATTCTAAGTTAATTTTTTGTCAAAATATTGTACTTAAATAATTTTTTATTGTAATACTATTCTTAACCCAATTTTATATACATTGCCTAATCTAAGTTGCCAAATCACGGTTCCGAACGTAGTCGGATACCTTAAAGGATATTTACTTTTTTTAAATATTATAAATGTGTTTCAAAATAAATACTGTTTTTGTAAATTACTTCCTGGGCTTTATTTTCAACATGTAATACAGAATACGTAATGCCCTAAATTATGCACGTTTCATAATCAATGATTTTTTTTTGAATAAGTAAAATAAATAAATTAAGCACTCATTGCATTTTCTTTGAAATTCGTAAAAGTAAAGGCGAGAAATTGACTTAACTTCATGACTGTAATAAAATGAAAAATTTAGGCTTTGTGAAGTTATTTCTAAATCTACGACGGATAAATTTTTAAATCAATTTGTGACGTTTAGCGACTTATTTGAGAAAGAGTGTACTATTTTCTTTGTAATTGCAATGAGGCACTGTTTGAAATTTCTTTACATTTTTTAATAAAATTGTCCTTTCTACGGTATTATGAATTACATGCTTATTCCATGAAATTATGAATAAAATTTTATCATTATATAAGAATACTTAAAAATTTAGCTACAGTTAAAATCTAATGATTTCTGTAAAATCTAAGGAATGCTTTCATTTCCACTAACACGAAGTCAAAAGTTTTACACATTAAATTGTTAAAAAACAGCATTAAGGAGTATTTTCTTTTAAAAAGGCTTCACACACAGACTTACAAAATGTATTAAATATTATATTGAGATATGAATTAAAATTTTAAATATATATATATATACACTGTAGAAGAAATTCAAAGTGTTAGAAACATGAATCAGAAGTTGTTTTCTATCGATAAGTTTACATTATCTCCAAACAATTAAGATAATTTCAGAAATAAACTCACTTCTGGAGCGTTGAGTCGGATGCAGTCATTAATCTGAAAAAAAAAGAATAACATAAAACAAATTTTTTTTCAACGAGACGTAAGATAAAGAATTAAAAATGAAGACAATAAAAACAAATTGATTGAAATTAACATGTATTGAAAAGAAAAATAATAGCTTTGTTCGTTTTTCCTATAAAAAAAAGAAAACTTAACTTCTTTTAAATTACAAAATTTTAACACATTGCAATGCTTACGGCACTTTAAGGTATCTGACTACGTTCGAACCGTGATTTTGCAAAAGCGTATAAATGGATAATATTATGATATTTAGTGTCACTTAGATTAGAAAATGTACATAAAATTATTTTAAGAATAGTATTACAATAAAAAATTATTTAAGTACAATATTTTGACAAAAATTGAACATAGAATAACCCAATTACAAAATAATCTCCTTTTGTGAAAAATGCTTCTATTATAATAATATTTTTCCTGTATATATCTCAGACCTCTATACAGTGGCTCAACAAGAATCTTTGAAATATATAACTTAGAAGTGGGTTTATCCATGTCTTACAACAACAGAGGGGAGAAATTTTAAGAAAAAAAAAACGCCGATAATTAGTTCAATGGGTTGTAACTCTGAAAATAATGTGAGTTTTTCAAAAATCCTAGTTGAGCCTCTATACAGAGGTTTGAGCTATATACAGGAAAAATATTATTACAATAGAAGCATTTTTTCACAAAAGGGGAACATTTTGAGAAAAAAGGTTATTCTAATTTAATTTTTTGAAGAAAAATTCTATTTTTAAATATTTTTTTTGTCAAAATGTCCTTAAAAATTTTTTATACATGTATTCTAATCTAAGTGATACTAAATATCATGAAAATTATCCATTTATGCGCTTTTTTAAAATCACGGTTCCGAACGTAGTCGGATATCTTAACCATAATGGTTTGTAAGCTTCTGAATCCGTCTTCTTTCAGGTTTAAAAGTTTTAATAAATTTAAGAAAAAACTATGTATGTGACAAATCAGTTTTAAATTCAAATAACTCGATTAATATTAAAAATAAATGAAAAAAATATGTATTATACAGTATTGAAAAAGGAGAATAAAAACAATTGAAAATAGGGCATGAAAATATTTTTAAAGTAATAAAGTACATAAAAATTTGTTATAGATAAAATTCATTTTTTTTTCTTTCTCGAGAATTATAGAAAAATAAAAGTCATAACATATTCACTACATTATACATTACCTTTTTACGGTTTATTTCTGAAAAATACAACTCTTTCATCACTTGTACATTTTCCCGATATCGTCATTCCCAAGTATTTCCAGACGCAAAAACGAAAACATCCAAATACTGCAAAAACCGTAAACATTTTTCAGTATTTAGCAAAAATCGCTGTACACTTTAGGTAAAAATAACCAGAAATTTTGTACCCACAGAGAGAGAGAAGCAAGAGTTATAATTTTATATAAAAGATACAGATGATTCATAAAGCAAATGTGAAAATTAAATAAAAACGACATTTTTTTATTTTTATTGCATAGTTCTTTTTAGTAAAAGAGGAAAAAAAAGCGGAATAGCCTAATGTTCAAGGTAACGAACTCGTGGACGGGTGTGTCATGACTCGAGCCTATTGTGTTTGATAACACGCAGTGCAGAGGAGGCCGTTGCACGTTAAATCTGTCGAAGCTCAAACGTCCTTCCCTTAGTGCAGTGTGGAAGTTAGGTGAAACTTAGGTATCGTCCTCGTCCCTTAACCATATTTCCAAATAAGAGGTCCATCGCCAAAAGCCCACTATTAGCTGAATAGTCCGATGTTAATATTCACTCAGTCACGTATGATTTATAGGTTCTGTTCCTTCCAGTAAGTTTATATTTGTTTCCAGAAATCAGTACTAATATTTATTAAAAACTTAACTGAGCGGCATTGCTCAGTTTTTCTAAAAATATATTTCGCTAGTAGAATGAGAGAGAAAAAGATTTAAACAGTTATTGAAAAGAAATGAGATGAGCTGCGTATAAGATTTATTCTAATTTCATTATATAATTGTTGTTTAAGCGTAAATTGAAATGTTGAGTCTGGAGATAAGACGAAACAGTTGGTTTAAAGGTATTTTTCAACCTACATCTTATATATTTAATTCTTTAAATCTGAATTTATTTTCTGTCCTTCAAGTAAAGTGATACTTTTATTGAAACTGTGAGAAATATGAATACGATTGTAGAATTAAAATATTTTTATTTAATTCTCACGCTGTTTGAATTTAAAAGCCAAATGGTTTTGTTCCTTAGATATTTACTGGAAAACCGATAAAACAAAAAAGGGATAAATGGTTCTAAACTACACCCATCTACAAAAGATTAGGGTCACAAACATAAAATTTAGGAGAAAGCTATGAGCTATTTGTTTTGCCACACAATTTGACACAGATACACATTACAATATCAGAAAGAATATAGCAACATCACAATATGAGTACAGATTCCAATTGTGAATTAAGGTACAAGAAATATAAAAAAAGCGTAAATCATGAATCAGAGGTAAAGCATTTGCCTCTGGAAAAGTCTGTCTAATACTCGTAGGTGTTCAGTGTGAACCATGTTTATTGCGATACAAGCCTCACAATGATCTGCCATACTGTTTTCGGTGGTGGCAATAACTATTTCTGGCAACAAAGCCCTTTTTTTTAAAAGAGGGACTTTTAATTCTTGGGGGTCATGGGAGGGGAACTACGCTGGGAAATGGCTTTTCTTAGACCAGGATTCGAGACCACGAGGGTTGATCCATACGGCGAAAATCCGCCTTCATCGACAATGTGAGTTCTGTGTGGGTAACTAATGTATCCGGGTTCAGATCCAAAAATCACATAGATTTCAGGATTCCCCCTATAGCGTCCTGACTTGACAGTCCCGACCCAAAAACGTAGGGGGTTACGATTTCCCAACAATATGCCACCACAAAAAGGGTTCCCTTTGTCCCCAAAACTGCGATTTTTTTTAAGGAGGGTTAAAGAAACCCCCTTTTTTTCCCCCAGTTGAAGACTCGACGATAATCACTTTGTATGTTACATTTCGACTCATCACTGAAAGAAACACGCCCCCATTCTTGTGGTGTCCACAAATGATGTTTTCTGCCCTACAATATTAGGTTTTAAATGCTGGATGCAGTCAAAGAAACGCACCAGACTGGACACCAGGTGTAAAGGGCAGTCTCTGAAAGACGGCTGTAGACTGTGTTCCCCGACTCAGCAGCAAGGTCACGAACAAGCTGAGGGGCCGTTATACATATATATAGATATTAAAATTTTTTCCCATTTCTCTAAAAACATGTTTGCATCACCAAACCCAGCAACTCAACGAAGTGTTTAATTCCAACACTTTCATAAGCCAAAAAAATTTCCCATCAAATTTTTAAAGAAGTAAATTTTAGAGACATTATTAAAAATATGCATGATTGTAGTTTTTTTGGTTAATCTAAGCAGAATTTATTCAATTCTTTTCTTATTATTTAGTAATGATTAAATCCCGTGTAAAACAATGCAGTATATTTGTTAATTTTTAAATGTGTTACTTTTAATACATTTTTTAAAAAGAAAATAAATGGATTGAAGAATGTTTATGCATTATGTGATATAAGTAAACTTTTCAAAGGAAAATACGTACTGGTTCCGACAACATAGCAGTGCATTGCTCGAAACGGTCACATAAATCTTGGTTTCCAGCTAAAAAAAAATAAATTCTTGACAAATTAATTTTTAAAATTTGAATAAGGACATGGAAAAATTTTGTAACTGATTACATATGCAACGCTGCAATAAAAACACATAAAAAATTAATCTTGTATTTCGTATTTATTTTAAAATAATTAATCCATTCTAATTAGACAGATACAAAAAAAAAAATTTAAAAATCAAAGGAAATTATTGTTTACATAAGAAATTAGTTTATATATATTCTATATTTTTAGATTGTGCATAAATTTTAAATATATTTATAGAAAATTAAGGCATTCAGAGATTCTATTGTATAAGTAACTATTCCTATGATAACAGTTACATAATCATTTTTTAATTTTTGAGGAAAATTCTTCAACAGGGGTAAACTTTTTTAAAAATTCTTTATGGCGGAATCATCAAGAAATAAAATAAACAAAGTTGAAAATGTGCAGGGGTCAGGGGTTAAAGTATCCAAAAAATAATGGCTTTTATTCTGAAATACCCATCAGAATTAAAAACCTGGGCCTCCATGGATTGAAAATTTAAAATTTTGGGTCAGTCAAT